>CAKOAT010074377.1:0-109449 GCA_932364175.1 Eruca vesicaria subsp. sativa
AAAACGATCTTCGAGTTTTATAAAACGATCTCTCGAGTTTTATAAAACGATTCTCGAGTTTTATAAAATGATTCTCGAGTTTTATAAAACAATTCTCTAGTTTTACAAAATGATTCTCGAGATTCATAAAACTGTTGCGTTTACGCGTTTGCGGGGAATTTTGGCTATTGATTCCGTCGTACCGATTTTGACCCCAACATTCACGAGAAGGTTATATGCGGTCCTCATCTCGAGCTATATCTGCTCATATGGCAGATATAAAAGGTAAAGGGATTTTATATGAGGATGATGATGAGCCAATAAAGCTCACTGAACAAGATGAGTCCTTTTTCATCAAAGAATATCGGATGTCT
The DNA here is from genome assembly GCA_932364175.1 of Eruca vesicaria subsp. sativa. Taxonomy (NCBI): domain Eukaryota; kingdom Viridiplantae; phylum Streptophyta; class Magnoliopsida; order Brassicales; family Brassicaceae; genus Eruca; species Eruca vesicaria. Next base: position 354 of record CAKOAT010074377.1, read on the forward strand.
TTGATTGGGAAAATCCTTAACCCTAAGAAGCAATCGGTAGAGAAGCTCGTACAGACAATGCTGGGCCAATGGAGAATGGAAGATCGCATCACAGCGAATGACTTAGGAAATGGGAAGTTTCTTTTTAACTTCTCATATGAGGAAGATCTTAATTCGGTACTTCGACAAGGTCCCTTCCATTACAACTTATGTATGTTTGTATTGGTGAGATGGGAACCAATTGTGCAGGACAATTATCCATGAATCATTCCATTCTGGATTTAGTTTGTTGTATGCCCCTGCATCTATGGACAAACAAGAACTTAAGAGAAATAGGTGATCGTCTTGGTCGTGTTAATACTATCGATCTATCCGAGGGATGCTTGTTGATTAATATTGATTCAAGGAAGCCATTGAAATTTAAAAGGAAGGTTCAAAGTCCAGAGGGTGATGAAGTTACCATAGGGATCAAATATTATTTGTTATTTAAGCACTGTACTACGTGTGGATTAATGTCCCACGAAAAGGGGTATTGCTCGACTTTGGTACCTAGTCCTAGTCTTCCACGAGAGAGAGAGGAGATGTTTTTGATCGGGTCCAGCTTCCCCGCAATCATAATGGTAATGGATCCTTGCATTATGATCAACGCAACTCCAACTTAGAACGTGGCAAGGTGGCTGGTAATGGACACAAGTCTTTGCTTGTTTCATCTAGAATGGATTCAAAAAAGACCAAAAATCCTATCGGTTTTAAGTCTAGACAACATGATCCGAGGGAGAGGGAGTATTGAGGAAGATACAAGGAAGCAGATTCATACCATCCTAGCTACACGAGAGACAAGAGGTATGACCACTCACGCTCTGATCGTACTGTCAGAGCTTTGGGAATTAAAGACAAGAGTACTCGCCATAGCAGAGCTCGATATGAGCCGTATGCTCGCAATCGGAATGGCGAAAGAAGGGAAATGGTAATGGTGCTGATGACACACAACAAGATGAACATGATGCACGCCAATCGGGTAGAATTCGAGGTGTAGAATCTACACATGAAGTGTTAAAGCCTGTCTCTTTGCAAATTGGTGATCATAGTCACAAAGCAAATGATGAGCACAAGAGTGATAAAAGGAGTAAGTCTAAGAGAATTGCAAGCGCCATTTTTTCTCCGTTTGATCAGCAGCCAATCATGGATGGGAACGTTACTATACGACGCAAAAGTGTGGCTCACTCTTTGACATATTCACCATTACAAGCTGATAATGAATCAGGTGGTGCTCAGGCCATTGAGGCACTAAGTGGAATGGGGGTAAATTCAATCGATAATGAACCAATAATGATGTGAGATGAAGATCTTTTTGATGTGGAAATTATGCACATGGAGAGCCACAGAAAAGAGGTCACTCAGGCCAAGCTAAAATCGCATGACAAGGGGGTGATTTCCTCGCAAAGTACCACCAGGAGACATACCCCATTGGGTATTCAGACCAAAAAGTCTGAGTTCCTCCGTCGAGGTTCTCTGCGGTTTCGATCTACTATGGATACTGTTCCTAAGGCACAAGGAGAGAAAAATAAACCAAGGCGTCCACATAATAGCTCTAAGAGAGATAGACCAAACAACAAGTCGGAAGGTGGTTCGATGGGATCCAAAAACCCATCCCCCCTCCATCCATGAGGACAATCAGTTGGAACTGTCGAGGGATTGGGAACGACCTCACAGTTCGACGCCTTATGGAGATGTGTCAGAAGCATCGATCAGGACTTGTGTTTCTTTCTGAGACGAAGAATAGGAGGCTGCTGTTGCAAGACATTCATGCCGACTTAGGATTTGATCGTTTGTTTACCGTTGAGTCACTTGGTCTCAGCGGAGGTTTTGCTTTATTTTTTATGGATGAATTTCAAGTTAATGTTCTTTTTTTCAAATAACCGAATGATTGACATTGAGGCAGTCATTGATGGAATAAAAGTTTACATGACATTTTTTTAATGGGGATCCTGTTCTAGAATGAAGAGATTTAGTATGGGAACGTCTTATGCGTTTCTCTACAACAAGGAATGGACCCTGGTTCATGATTGGTGACTTTAATGAAATTACTTGTCATGAGGAGAAATAAGGAGGCAGACCACGTACTGACAGCTCTTTTATACCTTTTAAGCAGATGCTAAGTGATTGTGGTATGCTGAATTTTCCTTTTACATGGAATATACTCTCCTGGGTAGGTAAAAGAGCAGGACAAGTTACGGTGAGATGCCGCCTTGATAGGACTGTTGGGAATGAATACTGGCATAAATAATTATCTCATTCAAAAGTGCAATATATGAGGCTCTGGGGATCGGATCATCGTCCGATCCTGGCTGACATTTAAAAAAAAAACCGAGGAGATCAAGAAATTCTAAATTTGATAAGAGATTGCGGGATAATGAGCAGCTCAGGAAAATTATTCTTGAGGGGTGGAAATCACCTGACCTTTCACCCGGTGCAAGCATTATGGAACATATTGCAAGCTGCCGGTGCGCTTTGAGTGACTGGAAGAGACAACATAATCTGAATTCTGAGCGGAGCGTGGAGGAGTTAAAGGAAAAGGTAGATCGACTTTCTTCAAATGATGATGCCACTACTGAAGAGATTGCGGCAGCTCTGAATGAACTATCTGACGCTCATAAGGCGGAAGAGTTGTTTCGGAAGCAAAAGTGCAGAATTTTTTAGCTAAGAGAAGGAGACAGGAATACAAAATATTTTCACGCCCTTACGAAGCAGAGAAGAGCAAAGAACATGATTACACAATTGCTGGATGAGGATGGGAATGTTGTTCAGGATGAGGAAGGACTTGTAGCCATTGCTACAAGTTATTTTAGGAATATTTTCCAATCATCGAACCCTGAGAACATAGAGGAAGCACTTTCTGAGGTCTCTACAACCATAAAATCGGCGGATAATGACAATCTTACAGGCCCGGTCAAAGAATGGGAGGTTAAATTGGCTCTCTTTGCGATGCATCCAGAAAAGGCCCCAGGGCCATATGGAATGACTGCGCTTTTCTACCAGAAGTTTTGGGATATAGTAAAAGATGATTTAACTCTTATGGTTAATCAATTCCTTTTTGAAGGTACATTGCCTTCTGGATTAAATGATACCAACATATGTCTCATTCCGAAAGTAGATAAGCCGAACCAAATGAGTCAGCTACGTCCCATCAGCTTATGCAAAGTTAGTTATAAGATAATCTCTAAGGTCTTATGCCAGAGGTTAAAAAAGGTTCTACCAGATAGGATCTCAGAAATCCAGTCGGCCTTTGTTGCTGGGAGACAGATTTCTGATAACATCATGATTGCCCAGGAAATGTTTCATGCCTTAAGAGCTAAACCCAGTGGATGTACAAAGAGGATGGCAATTAAAACAGACATGACCAAGGCATATGATAGAATGGAGTGGTCCTTCATTGAGGCTACCATGAGGAAGATGGGTTTTTCAGAAATCTGGATAAGCTGGATAATGCGACGTGCAACATCAGTTAAGTATAAGGTCCTTATAAAAGGCCAGCCAAGAGGGAATATTGTCCCGGAGAGAGGACTTCGGCAGGGGGATCCTCTGTCCCCTTCAATTTTTATTCTATGCACGGAAGTGCTCGCTAGCCTTCTAAATCACGCAGAGAATCAAGGGAAGATAGCGAGGATGCGCATCACACGTGTGTGTCCTTCGGTATCTCACCTTCTCTTTGCTGATGATAGTCTGTTCTATTGTAAGGCGGAGCTCCGTGAATGTGAATAAGTAATGAAAGTGGTTAGGAAATATGGACAAGCGTCAGGGCAGTGCATAAATTTTGTTAAATCGTCTCTACTGTTTGGTAAGAGAATCAAACAAGATATTAGGAAGGAGATCAAAGACACACTTGGGATATATAATGAAGGAGGGACGGAATCATACATAGGAATCCCAGAGGATATCAGAGGATCTAAATGTAAGCTCTTTGCTTTCTTAAAGGATAAGCTAAGAAGTAGGGTAAATGGATGGACGGGTCGGTGGCTATCTAAAGGTGGCAAGGGTTAAGATTAAGTCGATACTGCTAGCACTCCCGACGTATGTAATGTCTTGCTTTCTACTTCCGCTGGAGATTTGTGATGCCTTAGCTAGTGTCATTGCACAGTTCTGGTGGAGTTCGAACCCCCCAAAAAGAGGTATTCACTGGTCAACATGAGACAAAATATGCTTACATAGAGAGGAAGGAGGGATCGGTTTTAAGATGATTCATGAGTTTAATCTGGTGTTATTAGCAAAGAAGCTATGGAGATTGGTGCAATACTCGGATTCCCTAGTAGCTCGAGTCTTGCGAGGCCGGTACTATCGATTGAGCTCGCCTTTGCGTCAGCTTAATGTTAGTAGCCCATCATATGTGTGGACAAGTATATCGGCGGCACGAGAGTTACTATTGCTGGGAGTTAGACGGAAAATACATTCGGAATATGAGGTGAAAGTATGGGAGGATCCTTGGATCCCTACCGTTCCAGCGAGATCAGCGTCCCCATCTGCTCCGGTTTTGCATCCGAACATGAGAGTGAGTGACCTTATTAATCAAGAAACAAAGTCTTGGGATCTGAGCCGGCTCGAGAATTACGTATACTGATATACTACTCATAAGGAGTATGGCCATTAGCACAACACATCGTAGGGACACTTATTGTTGGAGCTACACCAAGATTGGACAGTTTACAGTCATATCTGGTTATTGGGTTGCACAAAATATATTGATGAAGGAGGAGGAAAGTGTAGTTTGTGAATCTAGTATCACAAAACTTCAAGCACATGCTTGGAAGATCAAGGCACCCCAAAATAAGTGCCATCTTATGTGGCAAATAATAACATGTCATATGGTTGTTACAAGTACTCTAAATTATAGACATATGAGATCCGATAATCATTGTCCACGATGTGGGGAACCACAAGAATCAGTAACCCACACAATCTTTTAGTGTCCACCTGAATTGCAAGTTTGGACCTTATCATCTACGCCCACCAACCCTTTCTTGTTTCCACTACAGAGTACATACGCTAATATGGACTATCTCTTCTGGAGGAAAAATGCTATAATGGAGCCGGAATTGGACATGGATTCTTATCCCTGGCTAATCTGGTATATTTGGAAGGCTCAGAATGATAAGTTTTTCAGAGGAATTGATAGATATCCCCTGAAGCTAGCTCGCTATGCAAAGAGTGAGTGTCAAGCTTGGTTCCAAGCCAATGAGCTGTTTATATCGTCATCCCTAGGACCCACAGATGTTGTCAGCCAAGGCATTAGTCTGGGAGATATTTGTATGGTAGATGGTTCTTGGACCTCTACAACTCAGTTCAGTGGATGTGGTTGAGTTTGGAATGACAGCTCGGGAAATGGTCAGCTGATGGGTATGCGTAATTATAGTAGGGTGGAGTCGGCTTTGCACTCTGAGCTGGAAGCACTGCGGTGGGCAATAGAGAATTTGCTCTAACATTCGTTGTGCCAGAGCTTTGGGACAGACTGCAAGGAAATGATAGCGATGCTCAGAAATCCTCATGATTGGCCAAGCTTCTCAACGAAATTGGAAAAGCTCACAATGCTCCAGATTTGTTTCCCTGATTTCAAGATCTTCTATGTCTCCAGAGCACATAATGTTGTTTCTGATTCCTTAGCTAAATCAGCTCGATCTTTCTATCGAGATCTTGTGTATGTTGACTGTTCTATTCCGATCTGGTTCTCCAGACCACTCTTAGTTTGAATAATAGATCAGTCTTTTGATGTAAAAAAAAAGCATCACAAATCACATTATAATTAATAAACAAACAGGTCTACAATTTTTACAATATTGTGCTCTCGCAAATCTAGACTGTTAAACAATTCCTTTACAAATCATGTTCCTTCTAGAATGCGAGAGAAAAATGGTTAATCAAAAGAAACAAAAATAAGAAAAAAGATCGTTAATTATCAGCTCAAAGAGCTAAAAAAGCGACCCTTCTTCATCATTTGTCTAAACTCCTTGTAATCAACTCTACCATCACCATCAACATCCACTTGTATTATCATCTTCCTACATTCCTCCAAGGTTTTACCTTGCTTGAGTCCCAAGGAAGACAACACCGCTTTCAACTCATCCACCGTAATAAACCCATCTCCATTCCTATCGAAAACGTTGAACGCTTCCTTCATATCTTCTTCTCCAATCTCGTCCTCGTCTTCCACCATTATCGTCTTGTAAAGCTCTCCAAACTCTTCAATGTCAACACAACCATCGCCATTCACATCGATCTTGTCGATCATCTGCCATAGCTCCGTTTCTGGTATTATGATTCCGAGGTTTTTCAGTGAATCGTTTAGCTCCTTCTTAGTGATCCGACCGTCTCCATCCTTGTCGAACATTTGGAACACACGTTTTATCTCCGTAGGATCCATTTTTAGGGTTAGGTTTGGATTTGAGTTTACGTGTGGATGAAGAAAGCGTGAGAACAAAGAATGATGATCCTCCGCGAAGCCGAGAAAGCAGTCCTTTCTTGGCCCCTTGGAGACCCGGTAAAGGGAGTTTCAGAAACTAAGGAGAATGTTAAAGAAATGCGATTGAAAGTCAGCCAAAAAGTCGAGCTAATAACTTGTAAATACGGACAAAAATAGGAGAGACAAAGAGAGATTGCCTTTGGTTAGGTTATTGTTGGTGGAGAGGAAACGTTGGGTTTTCTTAAGGAGATTTGTGGCATTCTATCAAAGTCTTATAAAAGTTGATCGGTTCTATAAATTACAATTCAAAATACTTATTTTTATTTTAGCTGGTTCATATTTATATCAGAAATTAATAATGCAGTAATATTATATAATATTTGTAACATTATACTAAAATATCAATGTATTATACTAAAATATCAATGTAGGGTTTAACTTTATCATTGTTTATAATGTAATTAACTAACTAATCTGTTAGTTGGCGGTTAAAGACCAAATCCATTGGACTGGTGAACTACGTTGTTATACTGTCCCAACTATGTGAAGTCTTTAAATTCAGTTTTCCATGAAAACGATAAATAAAAATGTCTACTGATATAATAATTCATTTTGGAATGATACTTGTTCAGATAATCATTTTAGTAATCGCTTGTGTTGCCAAAGAGAAAGCTGAGTGAAAGCAAAACATTTGTATAAAGGTAAAAAAGAATACTATGTAGGAAATAATGTAAAAAGAATACAGAAATGGGTTAAAAAGTAATCGCTTGTGTTGCCAAAGAGAAAGCTGAGTGAAAGTAAAACATTTGTGTAAAGGTAAAAAGGAATACTATGTAGGAAATAAGATAAAAGAATAAAAAAATAGTTTAAAAAGTGCCCACACGCAGGATCGAACTACGGACCTTCAGTTTACAAGACTGACGCTCTACCACTGAGCTATACGGGCGTTTTGTTCAATCTATTCAATCGTAAAACTCTTACTTGAATTATTCTGCGAACACAACAAACCAAATCTAATTACATCAAAAGACTATAGAAAAAACAATGTAAAATTAAACAGAAGACATTGGAAGTGAATGAACATAAAATTCATTTAAGAGGCAAGAATTCACAGAGTAATGACATGAAATGTATGATTACACATCTTTTACATTATAAGAACATTCATTCATGTATTGCACAAAAGAGCTGTTGAACAGTTTTAAGACCACCATGGGGCATCACCAGTCCTGAAGTCAGTTTCAACCCATGGAACAAATAGAACCTTTCCACTGTCATCGATATCCGCGTGAGCCAAGGCAAGCGACTGTTCCATCAAATTAAGTTTTGTTTTACAACGTTTAGTTGAGAGATACGCTAGATCTTATACTAGAGAGAGAGTGTGTAATATATTTGACTTACCAATGGCGCTGGACCTCTAACGACTCTGCCTTGAGCGTTATATTGGGATCCATGGCAAGGACATAGAAACTTGTTCTCAGCTTTGTTCCATGGTACAACACATCCAAGATGAGTGCACACTGCGTTTATACCGTAGGTCGCTAGAGTCTTGTCGTTCTCCACAACTAGGTAAGTTGGATCACCCTATAACATTAAAAATACACACCATTGATATGCAAGAACCTTTTTACAGTACTAATGGAATATTTTACCTTCAATCCTTGGGTCAAGGTTCGATCACCGGCACCATGAGTCTTAAGCCATTCTGCTGCAATGACATTGTTTCCAAGTGCATCCTTGGCTGGTGTTCCACCACCTCCACCTCCTGATCTGCATTTTTTTTTTTAAATATAGATATTAAAACCAAGAACAATGGACAGATTATAAGTATCTATGTTTAAAGTCTCACTGTAATAACATCACAGTAATACCAACGAAACAAAAACAAGGGTCTAAAATAACCTAACCCTAAGACAATCACAAATCGTGACAGAGAGAGAGAGAGTTTAAAAGGAAACTGACCCAGGAGGAGCAAAGAAGGTAGCGTAAGGGACAAGCATGAAGCCAGTAGGGAGAGAAAGAGCTCCCACAAGAAGAAGATTCAAAAGCTTCCTCTTCTCCATATCTGGAACATTGTCTGCTGGAATACTCGTTGCTTGACAAGCAATTCTCAGACCAATCTTCTCCTTTCTCACCATCTGATGGTTCGTCCTCGTTGGCTTCACAAACATCCCACGCGACATGGCCAACATAGTGCTCCTGCTCGAACCAAACTGCACAAAAAAAAAAAAAAAATCAAAGTAGAGATCAGAAACCCATGAAACAAAAATGAAACTGTTTAGTGATCAAGAGTAGACCTGAGTAGCAGGAGAAAGGGAGGAGGATGCCATTGATGAAGTCATTGAAAGCGTGAAAGGGTTTTGGTGATGGAGCATTTGATGTTAAAGGAGGAGGAAGACAAGTGGGATCAGGCAGAGAGATTTTGAGACCACTGAGGAGAGAGAGAGAGAGAGAGAGAGAGAAACAGATAAGGCACGCGCCAGCCTCTGGTTCCAAATAGCCACATACTTTTCAGATTTTTGGATTTCCTGATGATGTAAGCAAATTCTGTATAATAAACCGAAATGGGTAAACAAATAGGCCTCAGTTGGCTAATTATTTGATTCAGCCCATATATTATTTTTAATTTATATGAAAAAACACTTTTCATGAAACAGAAGAATATATATCTACTAGGACATGTCCGTTGCACGAGTTTCAATTGATGTTTTAATTTCATGAAAAACATATAAATGAGAAAAAATAATTTGTAATCGTTGGATTTTTGTATATATTGCGTGAAAACTTATTTTAGGGATTTTTTTTCTACATAAGTTTTGATTAGTATTTATGTTTAAGTAATATAATTTTAGGTTATGTTTTAATAATCATAGTGGATAAACAGTTCTTAGCAATTTTGAATTTAGGTTTAGATAAAAAAATCTAAACCCAAAAATTTAAATTGAATCTAACCCTAGAAAATATGAATTAGAGTAAAATTTAATAAATTAGAAATTATATCAAGGCAATCGATTCGGTGACAATATATACACTTTATTAAATTTCTCTACCTTAAAAGAAAATGTAGTGAATAAAATTACATTTCTATATTCAGAGACAAAATAATCTTACTCTATATTTTTATAAAAATAAAAAACACTATTACAAAATCATACCGTTAAGCAAATCTACCTTTATAATACAATTTCACTATCTTAAAAGAAAATATACTAACGAATCTATTGGTAATTTGGAAATTATCTTGTTTGTTTAACTAAGGGAAAACACTAGATCAATATTTTTATCATGTCATCTATAGGTAATGAAATTATTAATACATTATGCATTTCAATACTACTTTAATACTTGTAACTATAAAAATGTATGTTGTGAAGACTATGTTTTTGAATCCCTACTGTCTAAATAACTATTTATGAATAGAATTTACTGATTAAAGTTTTATGGCGACCAAAGCTATAATAAATAATAAATTGTATTAGTGTATGTTGTAATAGAGCTGAATTCACAATCATTAAGAAGTTATTGTAACTTCATTTCTAATATATGAATTTCATTATAGATATATATATATATATATATATTGGATTCTCATTTTTCTTTATAATATTTTCACTCTAGATTCATATTTATAGTAATAACATTTTCAAGAAAAAAGAAATATGTATCTAACCTAAATTATACTTTTTGCATAAAAACAAATTAGTTACATAATTATAAGTATATATATATATAATATTTTTAATAATGGAAAAATATAAAAATATATTCTTATTTGTTATCTATTATTTTCAAAATAATTTCCTTCTCACTGTTTTAGTAACAATAAAGACATTCTTTTGTTAAACTGGTTCACTTTAAACAACTTTTTTAAATTCATTGTTTTTTGATGCTACATATCCATTATAACAACTTAAAATAAAAATGAAGTATAAGAAAATATTGCACAGTTAAATTTGGAAATTTGATTTCTGTACCAAATACATATAAAGATCAGTTACGGAGAGACAATAATAATAACAATAATAACAATAATAATAAGAATAATAATAATAATAATAATAATAATAATAATAATAATAATAATAATAATAATAATAATAAATTTTTAATGATCAAACAGCTAAAAAATATTAGATATGTGTTTGATTTTCGTATGACCAAACACATATAAAACCCAAACATAAAAACATCCTAATTTTCTTATGATTATTCATGAAGAATATGACAACATTAAAAAATGCTAGCAAACAATTATAATAAGAAGAATTGGAATAACAATTTTTTTAACGACTTGAAATCCAAGACTTCACCAAATTACATTTATGTCTCTGGCGAGTTTTAACCTAAGTTTATATACTATGCCAAAGTGTTAGAGGCATAGAGAGTTTTTTTCTATTCTTTTTACACAAAAAAAGTTTTTAGGATTTATAGTTTTGGAGAGAAGATCAACAGAGAGATTTGTGATTGGAACACCATTGATTTCCATCTATCTATAATTATGCTATTTTATTATCTTGCTTGTGTTATGATTTGCTTAGCCATGTCTGAGTAATTCACTTGTTATAATTAGGGTTTAAATAGGTTAGTTGAATTAGCCCCAACTATAGGATCGGGTTTAAATAGGTTAGTTGAATTAGCCCCAACTATAGGATCGCTTGTTGTGGTATTCATTAATAGGATGTTCTTAATGCGTATTTTCTAGTCTTGCTAACTAGAAACCTGAATCTATGAATTTTGGATTGTTTAAGAAACCTTCAGACAACTCTGATTATCCTGAATACATCTTATTAAGTCAGGATGTTTAGTAGAGAGAAGGCGAACGCTTGATCTAGGGGATCCATAGTGAGTATAGATTAACTCACGTATAACGCTTCCACATCGATCGATATTTTCATTGGAAATCAATCGACGTTGAGTAAAGTGTATCGATCGATATTCCTATAGAATAATCGATCGACACTGTTATTGATCGGACATTATTGTTTGGGTCAATAACAATCTATTCAATAGACTTATTTATTAAGCGAAAGTTTAGTAAATATGTTATTAAGAGAGTTAAGCTCTTTAATACCATGCAAACAACTAATTAACACATATAGGATTATAATCTCTAACACCTGAATAAAAGCCCCAAGTCTAACACCTTTCCAATTTAGTTCAAACCCTCATTCCATTCTGTCGAGTAATTGTCTTGTTTAACTAAAATATTTACTATTTTCTGTTTACTTTTTTACTGTAGTTTCACATTTAATATCAACCTAGTATTATTACTTGATTAGATTTAAGTGGTTCTCTAGCCCTTTGTGGATTCGATCCCTAAGTACTACAATAGATCTCTTATTGGATAAAGTAAGTTGCTCCTTAGGGCTATTTGAGCATGTATAATGATCATTAACGACGAATCGTGGGACTTTAATGAAGTTAAGAAGATGAAGGTTCGGCTCGAGGCGTGCAAAGACGAGATCTTCTCAATAGAAAAAATAATACATGGGATCTCGTTGAGCTACCAGATGGTATAAAACCAAACGGTTTGAAGTGGGTTTTCAAAGTAAAACACAATTCCGATGGGACTATTAGCAAATACAAAGCATGGCTGGTAGCTAAAGAATATGGTCAACGACATGGGGTGGATTACAAGGAGTTATTTTCTCTTGTGGCCCATATTGAAACGATACGACTAATCATTTCTTTAGCATGTTCACATGGATGGGAGAAACACCACCTTGACGTCAAGACCACTTTTCTCCACGGTGAACTAAAGTAGGAAGTCTTTGTTAGTCAACCAGAGGGTTTCACTGCCGCAGGAGAAGAACACAAAGTCTACAGACTTAATAAAGCCCTCTATGGTCTAAGACAAGCACCGAGAGCCTGGAGCATCAAACTTAACCAGATCCTATGCGGCTTGAAGTTCAATAGATGCTCCAAAGAACCTTCGCTTTACAGAAAGGAAGAAAACAAGGAGTTCTAATTGTGGTGGTTTATGTAGATGACCTACTAGTTACCGGCTCTTCACTTCGTGTGATTCTCGAGTTTAAAAGGGAGATGGCATCTAAGTTTGCGATGAGCGATCTTGGGAAGTTAATAAACTATCTAGGAATAGAAGTTCTGCAATATGACGGAGGCATTATACTCAAACAGGACAGATATGCTCGTAGAATACTTGAAGAATGTGGAATGAGCTCATGCAACCTCACAGATGCTCCATTAGAACAAATCTCACAGTTCTCTAAAGCGACTAATGCATATAAGGTTGATGAGAAGGAGTTTCGACGGAAAATAGGATGTATGCGTTACCTATTGCATACACGTCCGGATCTAGCTTTCAGTGTTGGAGTTTTCAGCAGATATATGCAAGATCCAAAGGTGTCTCACGAAGCAGCTTTGAAGCAAATCCTTAGGTACCTCTGAGGTACTCTCTCTATGGGCCTATGTTAAACGCGTGGAAGAGGAACCAACTTGGTAGGATTTAGTGACAGCTCACATAATGTCAACTTAGACGATGGTAAATGCACGGTAGGACACATATTATATCTTGGAGAAAGCCCTATAACCTGGAGTTCAACAAAACAAGAGATAGTTGCTCTCTTGTCATGTGAAGCTGAGTTTATGGCTGCAACAAAAGCTGCAAAGCAAGCTATTTGGTTACATGAACTATTAAGTGAAGCTATCAGAGAAGCAAGCAAAAGTGTGGTCATTAGAGTCAATAACAAATCTGCAATTGCGCTTACAAAAAACCCAGTGTTTCATGGACGAAGTAAGCACATTCATAGAAGATTTCATTTTATAAGAGAATGCGTCGAGAACGAGCTGGTTGAAGTTGAACACATCCCGGGCAGTGATCAAAAAGCGGATATCCTCACCAAATCACTTGGGCGAAATAAGTTTAAAAAGATGCGAGAACTTATTGGAGTTCAAAATGTGTGTGATGACATGTTCAAACTTAAGGGAGAGAATGTTGGATAAGCTTGACTTACAAATTTTCTTATTTTACTTATTTGACGATTGTGTGTTCCTAAAGGAATAGGATATTATGAATTGTGTGATACTATTAGGATTAGGAGTTCTCTAAGTCCTATATATAGTGAATCAGTGATGCATATTGTGATGCATGATGACTGAGTTTGTGATTTGATAACTTTGTGATTGAATAATAAGATAAAGACTTCTTATTAAATTTGTGATTCTATATATACTCACTAACCTTGCCACTAATATATATTACCCAATCGTGTAAACTGTAACGTAACTTGAATACAAGTATGTTTAAAAATATAAACAGCCAACCCAACTTTCCCCCCAACCAATTCACCGCCCGAAAAACTCAACCACGAGGTCCACGACTAAATATTATATAAATTATTATGAGATGCATAAGTAGCCAATATCCATAAGCCAACAAGGATTTAATCGGTCGGAAACAAAAATACGCGACATTTGATTTCAAAAAACTCCAGAAACAACAAATAAACATTTGGTTTCACAAAGCTCCGGAAACAACAAATAAACATTATCATGCGCGTAACGCAGGTATACTAAACGAAATTTGTTATAATCTTTATAGTGGATGGACCATAATCATAGCTTAGATTACATGCCCAATTCAAGATAGACATAGGCGGCCATTAGGCATTGTTTCCTTTCTATGTATTAGTAGTTTTCTTATTCTAAGTTGGATTAGGATTTGTGTAATTTCCATTTATCTATCTCTTGTAACCCATATATATATATATATATATATGGAGCCTTATGATCAATAATAACATAAGCAATTTCTCTCTACAATTCTCTATGATTTAAAACACGTTATCAGCACGAATTGTTTCTCAAAACCCTAGCCAAAATCCGATGAAAAGAAACCCCAGCATAGCCACCGGCTCTTTCCTTTTCCGACGAAGCTCCACCGCGAAAGCCCTAGTTCTTTTCCTTTTCTCGGCGAGCACCATACCAGCCGGATCCTTGTCTTTCCTTTTCTCGGCCAAGGAACCCTAATTTGCAATCAACCAGCCGCCCGTTTTGATTCTTCCAATTCCGGCACAAACCACATACCCGAAGAACCCTAATCCGCGATCTATACAACAAATCCTGACCACGATCTGGCTCAACCGCGAAGCACTCATCCGATTCGGCTCAACTCCGATTCAAGCACAACGGCGGTTCCTGATCTCTCTCTCTCTCTAAGTTGGTCCGATTCTACACATCAATCTATTGTACTCCGATTAATCTCTCTAAAACCTAAAGAATCAAAACCCTAAATAAGAAACCCCAAAAGCTGTAAATAGAATTGCTAGGTTGATTGGTTTTGTTTAGGTTGATAGTGGAACCAATAATATGTTTGATTAATTTTTTGATTGATTGTTTGAGGTCTATATAAAACTTAGAACCCAGGTGCTTAGGATTGTTTAAAAACCCTAATTCATAAATCTGATTTTGATTATTGATTGTTGATTGATTGATTGCTTGATGATTTGAGGTTTAGGTTGATAGATTTCATGCTTAACCTAATTTCAAAATCTGAAACCCTAAAAGGGCCTTGAAAATCCTAAATCATCTATTGCTAAATCTGATTGCTAGATTTATGAATTGTTTTGAGGTTTTAGGAAATCATTAGCTAAGAATGTCTAATTGTTAAGAATCTAAAACCCTAATCTGGAAACCATAGAAATCCTAGGCGCATATTGCTAACCCTAATTTTGTTAAACCCTAAAACCCTAATCCGGATTGTTTGCTTGCATTAGTAAAACCCTAAAACCTAATCTGGTTAGTTTAGTTTTGCTTGCATTGGTAAACCCTAAACCTATTGATATAATTTTTTAGGAATCCATTTTTAGTTATTGATTTCTAAAGTTCTTTGCTTGCATAAATTGTTTGAATCTGGATTGATTGCATCATAGTCATATTAGAACTGTTTTAGGTCGAAATTCAGAAAATCCAATTGTACTGATTGATAATCCATTGATATCCAATTGTATTGATTAATATATGAATTGTGAAACCCTAAATATGATTGATATTGATTCAGATGTCGAAAATATGCAATCTGGACTATGTTGTCCTTCATCTCTCTGGAGAGAATTATTTACAGTTGGCATGGGATACTAAGATTTGCCTGAGGTCAAAGGGACCCGGTGATACTATCATCGACGAGAATAAAGAGAATGATAAAAATAAATGCCAAGCAATAAGTATCATTCGTCACCATCTTGCAGAAGGTCTAAAAGATCAATATCTCACAATGGAGAATCCACTAGACCTTTGGCCCGCCTTACAGCGGAGATATGATCACCAGAAAACAATGCTATTACCAAAGGCTAGATATGAGTGGAGAAATCTCAGATTCCAGGACTATAAGTCGTGGATGAATATAATTCAGTCTTTGTATAAGATTGTCTCAAAGATGAGACTATATGGTGTAAGATTCCAAGAAAGACTTACTAGAAAAGACATTCTCCACATTCCATTCTAGTAATATGTTGCTGCAACAACAATACAGAGAAAGAGGCTTCACCACACACACTGATCTGATCTCGTGCCTACTTTTGGCCAAGACTAATAATGAGTTATTCATATGGAATGGTGAGATGAGACCTCCTCGACCAGCCCCATTACCAGAAGCCAATAAGGCTGTAGAAGAAAAGAAAGATTTCAAAGAAAGCAACCACGTCTATGATAATAAACCACACGGTCGAGGCTGTGGTGCATGGAAAGGACATGGTGGTCGAGGTTCTTATAACTCGTACGACCGTGGACAAGGGAACCACAATAACCGTGGTCGTGGTCCCAGTCATGGCCGTGGACGAGGCGGTTACAACCGCGGTCGAGGTGGCATATCTAAGCCATCTTACTCGACCAATCACTCGACCAAATCACTTTGCCACAGATGTGGAATAGGGAATCATTGGGCTAAGACATGCAGAACTCCTAAACACTTAGTGATCTCTATCAAGAGAATCTAAAAGGCAAGAACTCTGAAGCCCATATGGTCCAAGATGATAATGGTGATTTCGACCAAGACCATGAGAATGATGGTCAACAAGATTATGAGACTTCAGATTGTCTAAAAGACTAAAATTTGACATCTTGTTTGTTTTTGTTTGATCCTATGTTTTCTTGTTTTGATTTAGCTTTGTTTGCTTTGCTATTTACGATTTTAATATTAATAGTATCTCTTTGAGTTTATTGATATTATCTTGCCTGATTTTACTTAATAAGTTGAATGAGTTTGGTTAATAAAAACACAAATTTAAGTTTGTAATTGCAAGTATAGTAAAGTCCAATAAAGGGACCATGACCAGGGCATTGTATCAATGCCTAATGGGGATGATTTATACTCACCCAGAGAAACCCATTGGGATACACTACAAGAAAACTAAGACTTTACTAAGAAACTTTAATAGGAAAACAATTCCTCGTAAAATTACTACGAGTTTACTTCAATTTTACAAGAAAACCATTTCCTCGTAAAACCGTAGTAGACTTACGAGGACCTTACGAGGAAAAATTTCTTTTCCTCGTAAACTCGTAGTAATATCTTTCCTCGTAAAGTCCTAGTAAGTCGTTACTACGAAATTAGGAGGAATGGATGTTGTTACTACGAAATTAGGAGGAACTGGATAGTAAATATCGAATTTAAATCAAAAACGTGTTTTGTACCTACTTTTCCTAGCAATTTCCTAGTAAATGCTCTGATTCAAAAATTTCTATAAATACCACCATATGTGATTCATTTGAAACACACCAAAAAAATCAGCTATAAGCTTGATCAAACACAAAAAATGTCCGGTCCGGGAAATATTTTCGAGTTGCGAAAGTGGATGTATTCACACATAGATAATAACGGGAGGGTGACGAAAGAATTTCTCGAAGGGTTGGAGACGTTTATACATCAAGCAGATTCTACACCACTCTTGCAGGAAAGTGGTAAGATGTTCTGTCCTTGTCGGAAATGCTGCAATACTAAATTAGGCCCTCGTGAAAATGTTTGGAAGCATTTAATAAATAGAGGTTTCATGCCATATTATTATATTTGGTATCAACATGGAGAAGATGCTAGTTGTAGGAATGAAGGTAGCAGTAGTAAAAGCAATTTTCAGGTTGAACCGGTTGATCATTTGCGTACGTAATGAAGGTAGCAGTAGTAATAGCTATCATCACCAAGAGGAAAAATGGTAGATTGTGATATGGTTCATGATATGGTAGGTGATGCATTTTTAACTCATGATGATGATGAAGTTGAAGAACCTAACTTATATGTAAAAAAGTTTTATGAAATGTTAGACGCTGCGAATGAGCCAATTTACAGTGGTTGTAGAGAAGGTCTGTCTAAATTGTCGTTGGCTGCTAGAATGATGAGTATTAAAACCGATCACAATCTACCTGAAAATTGTATGGATGCATGGGCAGACTTGTTTAAAGAATATTTGCCAGAAGACAATGTGTCTGCTGAATCTTATTATCAGATTCAGAAATTGGTATATAGTCTTGGGTTGCCCTCGGAGATGATAGACATTTGCATCGACAACTGCGTGATTTACTGGGGAGATGATGAGAAGTTAGAAGAATGTTGATTTTGTAAGAAGCCACAATTCAAACCGCAAGGTCGAGGGCGCAATAAGGTACCGTACCAAAGGATGTGGTACCTACCAATCACAGACAGATTGAAAAGATTGTACCAATCTGAGGAGACTGCTGGAGGGATGAGATGGCACGCCGAGCATACTCAGAAGGATGGAGAGATGACTCATCCATCAGATGCAAGAGCCTGGAAACATTTTAACAATGTACATCCACATTTCGCTAGCAATAACTAGAATGTGTATCTTGGATTATGCACTGATGGATTTAGTCCATTTGGAATGTCTAGGAGACAATATTCATTGTGGCCGGTCTTTCTTACACCGTATAACCTGCCACCGGAGATGTGCATGCGACGAGAGTTTCTATTCATGACCATATTAATACCTGGTCCAAAACATCCAAAAAGATCTCTCGACGTTTTTCTACAACCACTGATAAAAGAGTTGAAAGATTTGTGGTCAACAGGGGTGAAGACATATGATTGTTCAACGAAAACAAACTTTACGATGCGAGCGATGCTTTTGTGGACCATAAGTGACTTTCCTACATATGGGATGTTGTCTGGGTGGACTACACATGGGAGATTAGCTTGTCCATATTGTAATGGAATGACAGATGCGTTTCAGTTGAAGCATGGTAGGAAGACTAGTTGGTTCGATTGTCACCGTCGATATCTTCCCGTTTACCACCCATACCGAAGAAACAAGAAATTTTTCATACACAAAAGGGTTTTCAGAGACACTCCTCCTCCATATTTAACTGGAGAACAAATCGAAGCGCAAATCGATTACTACGGTGCTCTAGAAACAGCTCCTCGTGGTGGGAATTAGCATGTTCTCAGTAATATGCCTGATTCTTATGGTGTTCAACACAATTGTCACAAAAAGAGTATATTTTGGGAATTGCCATATTGGAAAGATCTTCTTTTGCGCCACAACCTTGATGTGATGCATATAGAGAAGAACTTTTTTGAGAACATTGTGAACACTATATTGAATGTCCTAGAGAAGACGAAAGACAACATAAAATCGAGGTTGAACTTACCCGATATCTGCTCAAGGAGTGAGCTACATATAAAAAGCATTGGGCAAGTTCCAGTTCCAATATTCAGACTGTCATCAGAAAAAAAGTTTGCGTTGTTCAACTGGGTGGCTTCAGAAGTGAAGTTCCCTGATGGATGGGTATGTTTCAAATCTCTCAAGATGTGTTGAGAAAGGGCAAAAGTTCTCCGGATGAAGAGCCATGATTGTCATGTCTTTATGCAGTGACTATTTCCCTTTGCGTTTGCGGAGCTATTGCCGGCAAAAGTACATGAAGCACTTTCAGATAATTAATTGATATAATACGATGATATGATTAATTTATTTCTTTATATATATATACTAATGTGGATAATTTTTGTTTTTGTAATATATAAAGAATTGGAGCAATTTTTAGGGATCTGGGCATCCGCACTTTTAAAGTGGAAGTTGTCCAACAACTTCATGAAAATATCCCCGTCTTAATCTGCAACTTGGAGAAAATATGTCCGCCTACTTTTTTCGACGTCATGAAACACCTAGTTGCCCACATCCCGTATGAGGCATTACTTCTTGGACCTGTGCATTATGGATGGATGTATCAGTATGAAAGGGCCATGAAAACTTTGAAAGGAAAATCCAAAAACCTAGCAAGAGTTGAAGGTTCTATTGTTGCGGGAAGTTTGACGGAAGAAACATCACATTTCACATCGTACTACTTTGCACCGAAAGTACGTACAAGGAAACGAGCTCCAAGAAGATATGGTGATGGTGGTGTCGTGCCAACATATATGGAAGACGATGTTCCAGACATCTTTTGTCAAATTGGGCGATTGGGTGGAAAATCGGAAGAGGTTTGGTGGTCGAGTGATGAAGACGTCCATAGTGCACACCTTTATATTCTTCTTAATTGCGAGGATCCATTGATTGCTTATTTTGAAAGGTAAATATATAAACATAGAATCTTATATATATTTATATATACATATATATATATATTTCAATATTAAATATATAACATATATATAATTGAGGAGCCAATTTGTTTCGACCAAAAAAAAAAATATATAACATATATGATTTTACAGCCAATTTGTGACTCAAGTCGAGGAAGCAATACTTGGTATATCGAAAACTGAGTTAGACAAAAGGAAAGATCAACACTCTATCAAGTGGTTGAGGAATCAGGTATTTATTATTACATAAAATTTATGCATACATTACCACAGAGTAAGTCTAATGTCTAGTTATATTACTTTTTGTTGCAGGTTGATTATGACGATTCTGAGTATCCCACATGGTTTCGCGAATTACTTCAAGGTCCAGTTGCAAAGGTCACTACATCATCGATGTATTTCACCTGAGGCTATACTTTTCATACCTATGACTATGGTAGACACCGGGCGACAAGTAACTATGGAATATGTGTAAAAGTCGAAACAGATTTCTACGGGATCTTGCAGGAGATTTATGAAGTTCAATTTCCAGGTATGGGTCTGAAATGTGTTATCTTCAAGTGTGAGTGGTACGACCCCGTCGTCAATAGAGGTGTTTGGATTAACAAGAATGGTGTTGTTGATGTCAATGGTGGACGAAGGTGAGTGGTACGACCTCGTCGTCAATAAGTTTGTTTAATCACAAAAACCAATTTGAATTATGTATGTTTTATAAGTTTGCTTAATCACAAAAAAATGATTTGAATTATGTATGTTTTAAGCTTGTTTAATCACAAAAAAATGAATTTGGGGTTAAGGTGTAGAAGAGGTTAGGAGTTTGGTTGTAGAAGAGGTTATAAGTTAAGGAAGTTGTGGTTTGGGGTTTGGGGTTTCGAGTTTAGGGATTTACATACCCTTTCCTCTTAAAGCCCTAGTAACAGAAAACACGGGCATAGTTGTTTCCTCGTAAAGTCCTAATAAAACCATTACTAGGCCTTTACGAGGAAAAAAACGCGGGCATAGTTATGTCCTCGTAAATGAGTTTCCTCGTAAAGGCCTAGTAATTGTCTTACTAGGACTTTACGAGGAAATAAAAACACGGGCATAGATATTTCCTCGTAAAGGCCTAGTAATGTTACTAGGGCCTTACGAGGAAACAAAATTCCTTATATATACTCGAGCAATCGGATTTCTCATTTGTAGTAACCTTCTCTCTAAATTCTCTTAAGGTACTCTCTATTTCCTAGTTAGGTGATTAGATTAGGGAATTTAGATTAGGTGGTTAGCTTAGGGAATTTAGATTAGGTGGTTAGTTTAGGTAATTTAGATTAGGTTGGTTTACTTTTTTTTAACTGTTTTTTAAAATTATACGGGAATTCATGTTTTGTTTTTTTTTTTTAAAAATTTAGATGATTAGAAAGAACAAGATTGCTGCTGCTGCTGCTAAGGCTAAGAGGCCTCTTGAGGGGGGATTCACTACGAAGATCTTTTCGGGCGTCAGTCCGGTTCATCTTCATCAGCTCCCGGTGGTTCATCTTCGATTCCGGATCCTGACACTGTTCCCGAGACTCAGGGAGTTTCTACGGCATCTCGGTCTGAGTACCCACCTCCTCTTCCTCCTCCTCCTCCACCGGTCGGGGTTTATCCCGATTTGCAGGTGCCGCCGAACGCACCATTTGTGGTGTACACGGTATAGGATATTTTGGCCCTTCTAGGCAGAGAAGGGCTGCTAGAGTTAGATCCTGTTCGACGAGACGGACACAACGTATTATGGTATGTTTAAATTTTTTAAAAGTGTTTTTAATTTATTTCTTAATTAACAAAATATTTACAAATGAATCTAATTAATGTTTTATTTTGTGTCTTTCCATATTTGGTCTTGACGGATGTGTCGCTCAGACCGTCACGGACTGTATCAAGGGATACTTTCCCGATGCACCTCCAAACTGGAAGAAGACGACGAGCCACACAAAAAGATGTGGTTCAAATCGTTCGCTGTAAGTTTAATTAATCAACTTAATTTATTTTTAATTATTAATATTATTGAACTAATCCGTCTCTTATTTTTTCTGGTTACAGCACAAATATCGTTGGTCTATAGGGATTCACCAGCGGGTGAAGATGGAGTTTGAGACGAAGGCAAAAGCACGATTGCTCGACACAGTCTACAACTGGAAGTGCGAGTTTCAGGTCTGGATTTATAAATTATATATATATAGTTTTAAATCATTTATTGACTTTAATTCTAATTAGTTTTTGTTCAAGTGGATGGTTACGAGAACGGAAAACCCGATTGCCTCACAACCACGGTGTGGGATGGCCTCATCAGCTATTGGGGGTTGCCGGACTCTGTCAGAACCTCCAACACAAACTTCGGGAACCGCATGACCAAAGACGAGCATGGCAACACGAAGATGCTTCACACCACGGGTCGAAAACCTCACGGGGGAGTTCGTCTAGACATGGTAAGATGATTTTTAATAACTATTTAATTTTTACTCTATTTGAATATTCCAAATTAATATTTAATTTTAAGAATTATTTTCAGGCTAAAGAGACAGAACTTCTTCCATCTCTGAAAGACGTTTACGAGAGGACCCACCGGAACAGGGCTGGGCAGTTTGTAGATCCTGCTTCTGAGCGGATCTACAACGAGGTTGTTGCCCGAGTTGACGAACGCCAGACCCAGCTTACTTAGCAGACTGGGACTCTAGTCATATTATCCATTCTTGAAGTGGATAAGATTTACGAGGAGGTAAATAATTTGTTTTACTATTATTTTTTATAATTTATTTAAATTTTTTCTTAACGTTCTTAATATTTTTATTTACAGGTCGCCTCTAGGAAAAAGGGGCGTATCGTCGGGATTGGCTCGGTTAACGATGTCCCCGCAGCGACATCGTCTTACGTTCAGGAGCAGCACGATGTTAATGCTCAGCTGCGCTCGGAGTTGCAGGCGACGCAGTCTCATGTGAGTTCGCTCACCGAGCATGTGGGTTCTCTCAGCGATATCCTCGACATTTTGGCGGTTGGAAACCCGCAAGTGGCGGAGATGTTGCGTCAGAGACGGGAAAGCGGAGGGATTCCAACCCAACAGCCTCCACCATCACAGCCACAGCCGGCAACCAACTTTGGAGAGGACGATTTGGCGAGCTAGGACAAGTTCGTTCGGCAATTTAACGCGGGGCATCCGTAGTTTATTTTTATTTTTAATTGTATATTATGAATTTTAAAACTTAATTGTATATTATTTAGTTATTTATAAAATATTTTGTTTATTATTATTTTTATTTATAATTTGTTTTTTAATTTTTTAAAAATATATTATTTATAATTAATATTTTTTTAATAGGGAAATAAAAAAATATTTCGAAGCAAAATCCTAGTAAAAGTTTCGAAGTAATGTCCACGTAAACTATTTTAGTAAGTTCCTCATAAAGTTTTACTACGAACTTACGAGGAAACTATTTACTATGACATTACGAGGAAACCCTTACGAGGACCTTACGAGGAAAACCTATCCACGAGTTTACGATGAAACTTTTCCTCGTAAATTAGCTAAGACCTTACGAGGAAAATTTCTTTACGACGAACGTGTTTCGACGAAACGCGTTTCCTCGTAAAGTCCTAGTAAATGCTGATTTACTAGGAACTAACGAGGAAAACTCGTCCTAGTAATAGACGAGTTTTCTTGTAGTGATATAAGAGCTAAAGATATAAGAATGGTTTCCATATAGAAATAATGGGAAAAAGAAATAAAAGTTCCTTCAGATTATATAAAGAAAAATTGCCTAATATCATAAGATAAGTCATCGAGATTATACATGCATTTTCTATTGATCTAGACTATGCCAAAGATCAATATTATAGAGGCAAAAGCCATGGTAACCAGAGTGTTTACCCATGAAATTATACACTTTATGGCATGAATGGATTAGCCACCCTAGTCTAAACTTGATGCAAAGATTGATATTGCAAAGGGCACACAGAGTTATCCCATAGGATCTCACGCTGTGTAACATGTACACAAGGGAAAATCATTAGACTTTATTATCCCAAGCATCACGAAATTATAGTATGTTTATGAGGGGGAGTGAGGACAAACCCCTGGTCCATAAACATACTACAAATTCATGTACCATGGTCTATGACCATGCTATGAACGGCTTGGCTGGACCCTTTTATAAAACACACTATCCACGTCCAGCCTAAAGCTTAGGGACATCAAGAATTTACGTGTATATAAGGTTAATATGCATCAGACCATATAAATGAGCATAGATATTCCCATCTCAGATTGAATACGGGTCATGAGCCAGAGATATACCATCTTAAGTGATTTTGAATAAACCACCACAAACATATGTGCCGTCTAAGATGGAACCTCAGAAGAGGATTGGGAATATATGTTGGATATAAGTATGTCTTTCTCCCACGAGTTTTTAAGAGACCTTGAGCCAAATATGAGTGGGTGATCAGATTGAGGCTAGGTACACAGATTGCATGAGTCAATGAATCTGGCTATCCTACATTTTAAGGAGAAAGTAATAAGCTGGTAAAAAATGATAAAAGAGTAAAAGAATGATAAAGGAAATAGAATGGTATTAACCATCATTGTCTTGGTAAGATCCTCGGACTATAGAATATGATTTAAGACGTCCATATGATATTAAAGAGATGATACAAAGCTAGCAGAACTAGATGCCAGACACATTGACCTGAAAAGAAAAGAATAACTATGTCATACCAGCTTAGCACCATGAGTTTGATGTCCTAGAGAGACACAATTAAAGATAGGCGAATAAGTTCCATAAGATAAGGAACCTCAGAAAGAAAAGAGAAAGGTGCATAGAATGACAAGACATATCCGAGGTCATAAAGGAAACCAGACCATACATGGAAATAAGGCTGGCCATCTGACCATCTAAGGTACCAAACCATGTAGCTTGGGACGTCAAGCTGCTAGGTAATAAAGGTCCTAGATAATAATCTCAAATCGATTATATCATGTCTGGAACACAATGGAACGACATAAGAGTGTCGACACATAGATGATATATTTGTATAAGGATGCGCAAGAAAGGTAGCACTTGAGTTCAAAGATATAAGCGAGGATCATAATCCACATTAATATGAGAATGCATTCATATATGAAAACACCATCTGATGATATAAACCAGTGGACAAATGGGTCTTGTGAGGAAAAAGAAATCGTAAGACACAAAGTACGGCTTATTGCACAAGGATTCTGACAAGAGACCAGGTTTAGATTATGTGGTGGTTGCAATGATTTTAGTCTGGCCATAGAAGAGAAAAGAAATTAGATGGTCCACTGAATAAAGATACAGAAGTACCAGAGGATATTGAGCTCAAAGGAAATATAAGTGAATGTTGATAATCTAGACCTCTGGATACATGTCCTAAACAGTTGAATATCTCGAGAGAGAATTTGGAATGAAAGACCTAGGCAAAAACAATTTTGTTTTAGGTTTACTGCTTGAGTACATTAATAATTAAATCTTTGTGCATAAAATGGCATATATAAAATTACTCAAAGAGTTTTTATAAAGACCAAAATCGTGGATATGGTCCAAAGAGAAACAAGGAAGAAGTGAAGTGCCATATCTCAGTGCCATAGGAGCATGTATCTAGCAAGCCACATTAGACCTAGATACATGTTTGCCGTGTATTTACTATCTAGACTTAGCTCATATCCGACCTAAAAGCACTGGGACGGGATTAGACGTTGTCTATCAAAATTCACATAATTTTTTAGGTCGTGAACATGTCAAAAGCTGCAAGTGCGTTGCAGGAGTAAGATACTATCCCTGAGCCATGTCAATGCAGCAACATCAGACTAAAATATCTTAGCCATTCATGGGAAGTTGTGGGCATGTGTGGACAAGGTCCATTACCTAACATGTATGTTTCAGTGCGTGGTATGGTCCACGGCAAGGAAGGTCATGAGGTGCCATCAAAATATAAGTATGGACTGATATATTTTGGCTAACAAGTTTCACATATGGGACTGCAATGTAAGTATGAGTCATTAAGTGTGTATCAGTGGGCAAAGAAGAACCATAATGGCCGAAGTGACCAAAAGTATGTTTGGTCGACGACCATGACCTAACTTGATCAGAATCCGGCATGGTCGATGGCAAAAGAAGAACATTGTGTCGATATGGACTAAGGCATGACCATAAGCACAAAGAAGCCAAATAGTCCGTATGTACTTGAGTCGAAACACTCAACATATTCAAAGTATTTGTAGTATGGCTAAACCATCAAGTCTAAAGGGTCCGTGAGACATGAAAAGATATGTGAGTGATGATTGGCCGCAAGTTAAAAGTCCATCTGAGTAAAACCACGAGTGGAGCTAACTTACATGGACTGGTCGAGGAACACACATCCGACCAAAGCATAGAATGGCCGATAGCAAAGATTTATGAGTTGTCCTTATATTAACGAAGAAGTCCGAAGCATTACAAGATTGTTCAAGTAACAATTCAGAAAATCTATTCAGCAAGTGAGGTTCAAATCAAGGGGAGTAATACATGTTGTATTTTTTTTCCTCTCTATGGTTTTATCTCTTTTTCCTTATTGGGTTTGGGTTTTCTTAGAAATTTTTTAACCAGGCAACATCCAAATCGTAATACAAATTTTTAATGGTTATGGCATCCAAGGGAGAGTATTATAATCCTTATAGTGGGTGGGCCATAACCATAGCTTAGATCATAGGTCGAATCCGAGATAGACATAGGCGACCATTCGGACTTATTTACTTTTTATGTATCAGTAGTTTTCCTATTCTTAATTGGATTAGGATTTGTGTAATTTCCATTTATCTATTTTTTATAACCCATTGATATATATATATATATATATATATATATATATATATATATATATATATATATATATATATATATATATGGAACCTTATGATCAATAATAACTTAAGCAATTTGTTTCTACAATTCTCTCTGATTTACAACAAAATTTGATTTTAAAAACTCTTGTGAAAATGTTTAGTTTTCAAAATTTCTGGTTCTGAAACTGATTTTAGCCAAAACGGAGCAGCCTTAGCCCGCTGAGTGTCTACTCTCGAGACGGCCGCCAAAGTCTCGCTTTGAAACAGGAGTCGTGAGTAATCTCAGAGAGAACATACTCCACAACTCATCACTGTTGAGTATTATAGTATTTGTTGAGGAAAGAAAAAAAAAAGGAAACTCTTTCTAGAGTTTTTTGTTTTAATTAAAATCACAAGAAGAAGAAAAGAAGTGACTTCTTACAAAGCACATAATTAAGCAGATAGTTATGATTCAAACAAGAAGCAAAACAAACAAGGATTAGGGCAACGAATATCCCAATCCACTTAGGGAAATAACTGAAATGAAAAAGAAACTGAAAAAAGAAAATTGAAAGCGCAGGGTGGTTGGTTACAGAATGTTGCACCCAGCGTCCTCCTTCCTCATCATCTCTGACATATTCTTACGCATTTGGTCGTTCATCTTATTTAAATATTCCTGCATTTCCTTTTTTTCACGGTTTCTCAGCTCCTGCGATCTATCTCTTTGCGCATAGATCTTGTGCTCGGCTTTCTCTTTGATCTCAGAGAGCTTCTCCTGTGCTTCTGCAGCCATTTTGATTTGTTTCTCCATCTGAAAAAAGAAAGAACCATAACAAGTTGATGTCGCAGTAGTTATCTATGTCTATGTATACGTTCATGAATTCAAGTTCATACCATCTCTGTCATTGCCTTGAAGTTCTCTTCTTTCGTTATCTCTAACTGCTTCCTTAAAGCTTTGATTTCTTCTTCGGAATGCCCTTTTGCTTCAAGCGCCTCTTGTTCTCTCTTGTGTCTATCATTCTCTTCCTGATGAGTGATACCATTTGGTTCCGCAGATTAAACACACTAGATATATATATATATATATATATATATATATATATACAAAAAAAAGGAAACTATGTAACCTTTATCTTATGGTACATCTCATCGGTATAGGGTCTATAATTGTTCTGCTTTCTGACCAGGTCGATCAGGTTGAGAAGCTCGTGGACTTGTTTTGTCTGCTTGACAGGATCCTTGGTTCTGTTATCGAACAGGGTCATTCGTTGGCCGCACAATATCAGAACTCTCTGCAATGAAATAATTATTCGTAAGTCCTAAGATGAAACCTCAGTTTGCACAAATGGGGATAGAAACACCGACCGCTAGGTAATCGGGACAATCTTCCAAATATTCGTCCAGTGTCACACCATCGTCCTCTAGCACATCCCCCGAAGAGAAAATGATGATGAGATAATCAACAATCTTGCTCCCGAAAAGAACCTGCAAGGTACTAAGTACCATTTCTTCCTCTTTTGAAAACCGAGTCCTAGCTGACAAAACTAAGACTGCAGCATGTATCCCTCCTTCCGCTAGAGTTAGGCATCTAACAATTTCTCTGCTTATAACTTCGGCTTCCACCGACATATCAAATAGACCTGCACCCCCACTCGACATTAGATAAGTGTTTCGTTCACACAATTTGACCCCATAAACATCAAATATGCAATGACACAACGTACCAGGAGTGTCTATTATATTGAGTATTGGGCCTTCCGGTGTCACAGCTCGAAATGTCTGGCATTCCGTTGTTACACCTGATGCCTGTGCTTTCGCGAGGAACACCTTTTGTCTGGCGATGCTGTTCCCCGTAGCGCTTTTTCCGTTCCCAGTACGCCCAAGCAAGACTATGTTTTCGATGGGATGTGATTCCGGTGCGGCACCTTTCTTCTTATGGCCATTCTTCGCTGGAGCTGCAACATCTTCCTTCTTTTGACCATTCGTCGCTGGAGATGCAACATCTTCCTTCTTTTGACCATTCGTCGCTGGAGATGCAACATCTTCCTTCTTTAGATCATTCGTTGCTGGAGGTGCAACATCTTCCTTCACTGGAAAAGACTCAGCATTGTTCTGATCGCTGCCCATTTGGGGAGATTTCCTTCAACCTCAATTTATCACGACAAAAAATATGGTTAATTATCAGCTAACCCTTCATAGTAACCCCACATTTATGAGATACAAGTGAATAATCTTGATATTAATGGATCTATTTCCTTTTTCATTCAACAGGAGAAAGTGAGGCAGCTTGTAGGAATTGATTGCTGATAAAACTTACAAAAGGAAAAGAAATCGGTGAGGAAGTGACAAACTTGATTTTATTGCAGGGAGTCTTTCGCAGATAGATGCTTGATCGAAGTGGTTAATCTACAAAGCTGGTTTCCAAGTTTAAATAGAACTAAAATAACTGCTCAAAAATAAATAAATAAATAAATAACTGCTGAACGTCTTTTTTTTTTTTTTTTTTAATTATTGTTCTCCTTGGACAAGAAAAGTCATATGAACAAGCACAAAGTTTGCCTCCCAATTATTTTATTCTTTATCATATTGCGTGTCTTTGTTTAAGTCGAGTTATGAAGTCTTTCATTTTTGATTTCCTCTTTTTTCCCAGCAAAACGAATCTTTCAAATCTTACTAGAATTCAGTCTTTTATTTTTCTTTTGTGGATAATAGCACATATGTATATACTATAAACCAAATTTAATAAATAGTTAGGTGAATGGCCCACACGCATATGCAGGTATTAATATAATTCTAAAATTTTATAAATTACATTTCTACCTTTTTTTTTTGGTCATGTAAGCATATTATATATTAATATATGTATGTAATAAATATTTTCTATGATTATATGGCGTATAAACGCGGTCATATTTAGTGTTCAACCAATAACAAACATTTTTATATCAACACATTAATTAATTAGATTTTATGGTTATATATATTATATCTATATTATATAATGTCCAACCTATTATGTCAAATATTATGCACGATTATGAAATTATTGTGTGCTGCCTTAAGTAAATTTAATATATAATATGCATTTCATAGTATACGTTGATTGGAAATATAATTTACTTTTAAGCTTGTTAATTGATAAGAATGCAATACTTTTACTATTATATGTGAAGCATATGCATATATGGGAGTAAACTTGTAAGTTTTTATTAAACATCTAAAATATTTGTGTTGTATATGACGTAATAAACAATAAAAGACATTACAATATCAACTGAAGAGAATATGCCAAATATATAAATTGACACTGTGAAAATATGAAAAATCATTTGACATTTTTACTGTTGTATGGAAGTAGTATTTATTGACGTAATAAAAATAAAAGACAATATATATATTATTTTTTACAGTTGCACGAGATTTTATCAGTGGAAAAAAATTGACAAATCATTTTGCGAACTAGATAAAATGAAGGATTTGTATAAAAAGTTAGCATTCCATGTGTTGGATTTTTTTATTAATATATATATACATATATATATGATAAACTGAACAATAAAAGTTTGTAATCTTCATATTCTTCATCTAGTTGTTCGCAAATGTATTTTAGGATATTGCATACATTAGCACTTTCATAGTATCCTTTTTCATCTTCATATTTATCTTTAATTGTAAAATGGTAAACAAACACCTATAACCTTAACTAATCTAAATTTAGGGTTTAAGTCTAATGGTTGGGTTTATGGAGGATAAAATCTAGAATTTTTTAAAAATATAAATAGAAGAATTTGTCAAATATAACTCAAAATTTGATTTTAAATACAAAAGTATACTCAAACTTCAATCAAATGTAAAACTAATCTAAAAACTTTGTGAAATTACACCCAACTCTTATGACCAAACAAAAAAATAGAATTCATTTTTACAAATATAGCTCCAGAAAGTCTTATGAGTTTATGTAAGTCTTCTGAAGTTATATAAATCTTTTGGAAAATTTTCAAGAAGTCTTCTCGTATAATATATATTAAAAATAAGACATATTATAGAAAGATTGTATCTTTTTATTTTTCAAACTAAAATTCTCCAACCTCTCTCTTCTCTTTAAACATGAAAACACCAAATTGTATATCAATTTCTCATTTTTCTCATGTATTTTTTACTAATGTATTTTGTTTTTACAGGTTTTTATCACATGGTTTTCATCTTCCACTCTTTTTAGATCTATTTTTTATATGTATTTTTGTGTATTCTAATGGTTGAACTATCTCATCTTCCACTTTTTTTTTTTGAAGTCATTTGAACATCATTGAATTTGCAGGTTTTTAAGATATGAGTCAGAATTTAGAAGACTTATGTGAAGTTTTCTTTGAAGTTTTTTAACATATAATGTGCTCGAAGTCTTCAGGCAAGTCTTTTCCCATTTTAAGTGGAATCCAAGCTTGTCTTTATGAAGGAATGATATATAATAGTTTTGTTTGTGGTATGTTTTGTGATTTGTGTGTGTACTCTTTAATTGTGATTTTTTTGTAAATTTAAAAAAATATTAATAAGTAAATATGGTAAATATGTTAAATGTCACTTATCTTGCCAAATTATTTGACATGATTGGAGTTATTGATACAGCTTGAAAAACAAAATAACACAAAAAAGCACTCAATTTTATTACAATTAAGGGAGACGACTTCTCAAGAAAACTTAGTTTAATCACAAAATATCAAACATTACTTACGTTCAAAGATAGAACACTTTCACTAGAAGTCTTCTGAGAAATCTTATGGATGACTTCTGGGAAGTCTTTTCGGAAGACTTAAATTTAAAGAAGAAAATTTAAATATAAGTGAAAAAACTTAAACGAAAAATTAAAATCTAGCGGAAAACTCAAAATTTTAAGTGAAAATTCAATTTCAAATTTCATGAAAGTTAAAAAGTATATCCTATGATCAAAGAAGACACATTAAACCATATGACTTGATATTCTTGAAGTTACTTAACACTTTGAAAATTAAGAAAAAACATATCTTAACAAATTTAAAGAAAACTAACGTAGATGACTTCCATAGATGTCTTCTCAAATTAGCTAGAAATTTGGATAAACATGAATGTTGGTAACCTCATAAATATCACCAATTAAGTTATTAATTTTATTCAAGAGCTCCAATTAAAGTTAAAAAGTTTTTCTGGTTTTAGAGAAAATTAGTGTTTATTAAACATCCGGCAGACTTCTAGGGAGTCGTCAAAAATGTCATTTTTGCAATTGAAAATTTACAAAGAAAGACTTCCAGAGAAGTCTACTCTACAACAGATTTCTTTGTAAGTTTTGAAAATCTCAGAGAAGACTTTCATATAAGTCATCTATTATAAACATGTTAGTTTTACATTTGACCACATTGTGTCACAAATTTGACATTTTCTAAATGACTTACATGAGAGTCGTCCACAAAAAAATAAAATTTCGATATTTAAGTTTTGTTAGACGATATCCATGTAAGTCGTCTTGGGTTACTTTTTCAATTGAAAATAAAACATATATATGTAATTTTATCCAAACGACTTACATGTAAGTCATCTACTACGGAAGTCGCCTGTGGTAATCAATGTTTGACCAAAATCTCAGAATAATTTTTTTGAAGATTTCCATGTAATTCGTCAATCGGAAGACTTACATGTAAGTCATTCGATAAAATTAAATATTTAAGCTTTATTTTTCAGTTGTAAAAGCAACCTGAGATGACTTACTTGCAAGTAGTCTGAAAAAATTAAATATTGAATTTTTATTTTTCTATGGACAACTTCCATGTCAGTTGTTTAAGAAAAGTCAAATTTCTGACATGATATGATCAAACGTAAAACTAACATGTTTATCGTAAACAATTACAGTGAAGTTTTTCTGAGATTTTTGATTTTTTTTTAAAACAAAGAAAATCGGAAGACTTCCACAGAAGTCGTCTCAGAAAGAAACACGTAAAGTCAATTGCAAAACTAACATCTACATTGACTAGAAGACTTCTGTGTACCTTAAATACAAAATATTTTATAGAAAGTTAGAAAATATTTGCTAACTCTACTTAACTTCTAAAAAACTGTCAACTTATAAAATCACTAAACTCTTTCCAAATTCGGATAGATCTGGAAAAAAAAATTGATTTCATACCTTACATATGTGAGAAAACTTCCTTAGCTAACATAACTCTTTTCCAAGTACCTAGAACCTCAAACGAAAGCGACCCACCAATAATCGTGAGCTTGAAAGTCTCTATGAACCTTAAAGAATTTTAGAATCAAAATCTTGGATTTCTTTTGGATGAATGCAGGGAGAAAATGAAAGAGATCTTGTTTTTAGTTCATCAGAAATGAGATAGAAGGAGACAAAATGAAAATTTAGGTGCATGAAGGGCTTCAAATTAGTTGTTTATAGTGGTTGGTGTATTGATGGCAATGACAATATTGCAAATATTTGATGAGATGAAAATGATTAAGTAACAAACTCATTTTCGAAAATAAAAGAAAGTAATGATATTTTCGTGAATAATCTGAACTTTTAGGGTGAATATGACAAGTCAAAACTCCAAAAAAAATTATTTTTGTGTTTAACTTTAAGCTTTGAGTCATATTTGCAAAAAGCTCATATAAACAAATACTTAAAATTAAAATAAAAATTTAAAAATTGTTTACAAAAGTATTTTTGAATTTGAAAAAGAATATCTGACTTTTTTTTAAAAGAAGAAAAATTGATTCTTTTTTTGAATTGGAAAGTTATAATTCAAAAACTTTTAAAAAATTATTATTTAATTATTTAAATAATTATTTGTACATATAAATCAAGAGTATACATGTTTTTTTCCTCCTTAATGAAATCTCATATTTATGTATTTTTGAATATGTCAATTAAGAGAAAGTAAACATGAATAGTGGTGTACCAAATAGAAGGTAAAAGTGAAATTATCGTATATACTTTTTAGTCAATCAACTCTATATTAAGTGTTACACCTTGATGAATGATACGTTATTTACATATACTTTTCATCTTCATACGAACTATTCAATATGTTCCTCTACAATTAATCTTCTAGGTTGTCCACAAGCATTTTACCGAAATTTTATAATTGGTAATTTATGGGAGATATTGTGTTTCTATAAGATTTGGAGGAGGGGGGGGGGGATATGAGTTATAAATTAGATAAACTAATAAAAAAAAAATATATATATATATATATATATATATATTTAAAAAAAAAAAAAAAACTAATAAAAAATATTTCATTTAAAATGTATTCATTCATTTGATACGGCAGTAGCTGTTTTATGTATATTTTTCTATTAGGTCAACAAAGGTTTGTTTTAAAACACTTTTCACTCAATATTTCTTGGGAACAAAATATCTTAGTATTCATTTAAAATTTAACCATTTTTCATTCAATACTATATACCTATAATGTAGATTCATTAATTACGGAAATTGTAAATGTAATTATATATTGATACTATTTAGATGATTTAAAGTGGATTTCCTTTCCAATAACTTAAGTCTGAACAATGTACAAAATAGATATTTATAACAGTACTATCAAATCCATGTTTGATCAAAAATAAATTTAAACATTGTTTTCCATTTGTGATCTTGATTTGTCCTGAATATTTGCCCACAGCAAAAAAATTATGTTAATGTATAGCCACAAATGAGGTCATTTATATTAAAATACCTATAAAATTAACTTTTTTCCATCTAATTGACACGCCAGAAGTCTAAGAACACCCCTATCAGTGAATCTGGGGATGGGGGTTCACAACTTTTTTTTTTTTTTTTTTAAATTTCCTTTGATTTTTTTTAGAAAAAAAAATAGACCAATCGCGTACCGCAACGTATCGTGGAGCCTGCGAAACAATAATAATACAGTTTTATCACGGTGAACTTTGACAATATAGATTCATAATTTTGACTTTATTATATTAATTTTTTTCGGAAAGTATGAGAGCACCCCTCATCAACTCTTAATGGGGATGCTCTGAAGCTAAGAATGCTTTCTTGAATTTAGTCAGTCACCAGTTCTCGAGGAATTCTCTCATGAAGTTTCGCATTCCAAGTCAACTTCACTGAGTAGTAATGTCGGTGACATACTTAAAAGACAATAATGAATGTCTTAGTAAGTATACTAAATTACTTTTCGTTGATGAGCTATTTTTTTATAACACTGTTTTATCCAAAATGACGTTGATGAACTTAAAATCAATTTTAAACACATGTTTGTTTACCTATGATATCTATCTACTCATAAGTATCATCTACACAATGAGTTAAATATTTGGGGAAATTGTTTCTTAGATAAAAAAATAATAATTATGTTTTATTATGCTAATCTCATATATTTTATGTTCTATTAGGTAAAATATTTTCAAAATGACAATGATACCCTTAATTTCAATTAAAAATTCGAAATTACAATTAAAAACATTAGTTAAATATTAAAATATAATAAATAATTAAAGTGTTGTCAAAAAATAATAATTACAATAATTAAAATAAAAGAAAACATTAAAAATTAAAGTGCTGTAAAAAGAATATAGTGTTTTCAAAAAATAAATAAAAATATCACGTTTTTTAATATTTTTTTCTACTTATTTTTTTTTTGAGAAAGCGGTTTTTAATATATAGAAATTGAATATTTCCTAATATTTTCTTGCCATATTTTGGAACTGACTGTCCGTATCCGTAGAATATGTATTATACTATATGTAGAATACAATAATAACGTTTAAAATCAATTTTTACAGGTTTCAGATTTATATTAATATGTAGATTATGATTTCTACTAATTTTAGATTTATATAATGTGTAGATTTCGATTTCTACTGATTTTAGAGGGATAGGTTAAGCACGAAATGTGTATTCTAAATAATTTTGGTTTAGTATTATTTACGTATAACATGTATTTTGAACGTAGAAGATTCAATGAAAATGTGAATTTCATCTTCTATTTCGTAGAATATTAATTTTACTTTATGTAGAACTTAATCTGAATTATAATTTAGATACTTTTAGAACTTGGAAAAAATACTACTAAATTGATATAGGTATTTCATCAGTAGTTACTATTGTTCAATTTTTTTTGTTTATAAAACTGTTTATTTAATTTATTTTCAAAAATACTAAAAGACATTAGAAGTAAAAATAATATAAAATAGAAATTAGTCTAATGGGACATAGCTACCATTTTTTTGGTCAAAAAATAATTTTCCCTAAATATTTTAAGGTAGTAATTCATCCAACCAAGTTTACAGTATTTGAGAAATAGTAGGATATTTAATTGGGAATTATGCTAAAATGGAACAAAAAAACAATTTTCTTGTTCCTTTAGTATAAATCCTTATTAATCGTGTCCCTTTAGTATAATCATTTCTATAATCCCAGAACTAATCCTAGATTAATCTAATTAAACATATTTTTTACCAACAATTGAATTTTATAAAATGTTAATCAAATTAAAAACTCAAAAAATAAAAATGTTAATAAAAACAAAAAGGGAGCAAAATCCCTTTAACTCTCACATAACCCTAATTTGGTAAAGTCTCTCCCTCTCTCCCGAAAAGAACATGAAGGCGATTGTGTCTTCTCCAGTGAAATCAACAGAGAGATCATCACTTTTAGGGGGAATCGAGTATTCTCTCAGTGAAATCATCGGCACCTCTATTGTTCTCTCTGCCTCTTTTCATCTACGCATCTCTTACTCCGACATCAATCGACTCGCTTGTTCTCTCTGCATCTCCGAAACTCCGCCACTCTCTTCCGACGACATCTGTAACACTAAGGTAAAGCGAGAAACTTTCTTCTTCAAATTTTTCTTGTGCATGTGTATGTCGAAACAGTCTCTTTCTTCTTTGCATGTTCATCAATCCTGTTCTTTTTTGCATGTCTCTGTGTTTGTGCTCTTTTGCTGATTATATGAACCGATTATGTTTGTGAATTGTCTTACTTTGATGAATTGACTGCATGTGTGAATTTTTCCTTTTTTTTTGCAGATATTGTTAACTGATTTCGTTTGTTTACATTTTGGTTAATTGATTTCATTTGAATTTATTTGATTTTGGCTTGTCTTAGTCTCTGTTTCACTATTAAGTTTGTTTCTTTGACTAGGATAAATATTTGTTTGATTTTTTTTTTTTTATGATCTGAAACATGAATCAAAATTCCTTGTTGTTTACTTTGTGATAGATGTTGTGAACTGATTTCGTTTCACTCTAGTTTCACTCTTGACTTGTTTTTTTTTTTTTAACTTGAATAAACTTTTTCTCACTAAAAATACTTTTTTTTTGTATTTTGTAGGTATGGAATTAGAGTTACCTAAGTGTTTGAATGGAGAGGGTTTAGAACCTCAAGTTAAGAAGATCAACAATAGATGCCAGATAGAACTTCTCGGGGACCTGAAGGAAGCTATGTCTGCAGAATATGATGATGGTAAGAGTGATCATGTTTCACACATATCAAGGATATTGAGAAACATCACTTCAAAGTTTCCAAGAAACTGGTGCATAGCTTCTTTTGTACAGAGCTTATTACCTCGAAGAATCATGAGAAGTGGTTTGTCTTTGTGGGAGGACTCTCCGGTTTTCACTTAAGGAGTACCATGTTGTGACTGGCCTTAAGATTTTGCGGAAAATGGCAGAGAGGTAGTTAAATGGAAATATGACGGAAGGTTTTGGAGTAACATACTAAGGAGTGGTGGGAAGATCACCTTGAAGTCAATCAGGAAAAAAAATATCTACAAGAAGTTCAGAACTGGACTCGGGTTGATAGGTTGCGATTGATCTACTTGTGTGTGATAATGGGTATGGTGATGGGGAGAGATGAGAAGGTGAACATCCCTCATTTATACATCAAGTTGGTGATGGATCTTGACAAGGTTTGGAATTTCCCTTGGGGTCTTCACTCCTATGACTTCCTGCTGAGTTCCATTAATAAGACTAGGAAGAAGTTGGATAACAAAGAGAGATACATTTTCGAGGGTTTCACCTATGCTTTCCAGATTTGGATTATGGAAGAAATCCCTGATTTTGGAGAAATTTTAGGCACTAGAGTGTGTGAGAGCTTCATAGGTCCAAGATGTAACAATTGGAAATGAGCTGTAAAAGTTTTTTATCAAGACATCATTCAGATTAAGAATTTATTTCCTGAGAAGTATGTATATTTGTCGTCTTCTTATTTTGGTTATTGTATATATTTTGTATCCCTTTTGATGTTTTAATTTTCTTATAGGGTAATTTCTTCTCGGTCATCGCATTGAGTGGTAACAGTGATGTGTTTCTGCATGCTGACTATACAAGAAAGCGTGAGATGAAAGATGAACGAGTGGACCTTCTTCTGGATAGGATCAGAGAGAAGTTTGATTGGCGCAACACAGAATGGGAAGCTTTAGAACCTGAAGAGACTGAAATTGAAGAGGGCGAGAAAGACGATATTGAGTCACAAGCTGATGAGATTGCAGATGATACTAATGTTGCACCAGACGTGGAGACCACTTCGGTTAATGATGCAAATAAAGGAAAGAGAAAAATTCATGATGAAGGAGCCGAGACAAGAAACAAGAAGTTGTTGTGTAAGCAATCTGCAGAAAAAACAATGACTCTTGATCTGAAACTAAACGTTTCATTGAGTGTCTCGTCCACACATATATCACTTCCTTGGGGGATAGACTTAGTACGCAAATAGCGAGAATGAATACTGATTCGACAGAGAGGATGGAGAAGCTGGAGCTTGAGGTTGCACTGATCAGGGAATCAATCATTTTGAGAGGTGAAGGAAGTGGTCCTAGCAAGAGCAAAGCTTAACAAGCTCCACCGAAGAGCAAAGATGAACAATATCCACCGAAGAGTAAAGCCTATCAACCTCCACCTAAGAGCAAAGCCGATCCCCCTAAGAGCAAAGCCGATTAACCTCCAGCAAAGAAAATGTACTACCTAAGCGAAAGTGTAGAATTTGATGTACTTGGAAGTAGAATGCTTGCGTTAGGGTGCTCGAGCTAGGCTATTGCAGCTTGGTTGAGACTTGGAACATCACTTTTTTCCTGTGTAATATTATGTAGAAGTTTTGCATGTATAATAATGCAATGGGACAAGTTTGTGTAAAATCTTTTGTAATGTGTGAAATAGTCTAATGTTTGTGTAATGAAAACTCCATAAATGTAATGCTTTGTTATGATTGAATGATTTTCTTATATGCTTTTTTGTCTTTTAATGAATAGGATGAGAAAAAGATTGGTATAGAAACTAATGATTTTGATTTTAGATTGAGTACACAAGAATTGATGATGTCACTCAAATTACCATAAGGAGTGACTTTATTCTCTCAAATAAGATGTTCAATTGTAGTACTTAAGGATTAAATCCACAAGGAGCTAAGGAACCAATTAGGTCTAATAGTTATATGATTAAGCTAGGCTAATAAATTGTAAAGCAGTATATATAGAAAATATAGTAAATATAATATAATAAATTGTAGGGGCGAACAAGGTAGTTGTTCTTATGTAACCGAGAGTTGTTTGATTGAAGGATGGTTGCTAGATCCAGATTTTCAGGTACATGAATTATAATGGATAGGATGCAAAGCGAGCTAATACGCTAGTAATCAACCGTCATTGATTTGCACAATCGATCGATGGTTGAGTCGAGTCGAGATCGATCGCTATTATCACAATCGATCGATATTAGAGTATTAACATCGATGGGTGTGACGAGTTGATCCATCAGGTAAGGTTGATCAACTCTCGCTTGTTTCTAACAAACCTAACTCAATTAGAATATATCAAGCTAGAACCTACTCTCGCAGTATCCTATATCCCAAGATCATGATCTAGTGAATCGTGCATTAAGAATATTTCTAACCAATGGGTATCAATTCTCTAACAATCCTATTTTGGGGCTAATTCATCAGAGTCATATAGAACCCTAAACCTAACAGGTGGATCTATTCAGACATGAAGTTTGTCACATAAATCATAGATGAATAGATGCAATAGAATAAATATAAAAACCGAAACCAATGGATTTCCAGGAGGACTCTGATGGAGTTCCTCCCTTCTCTTCTAAAACTTAGAACAATGAATCAAAGAAAGCGTAGCCGTCAACAATTGCTTAAAAAACACAAAATAGGGTTTCTGGTCGTGCAGGGGTATCGTGGTAAATTTGTGGTTTAAGTCAGTCTTGAAATATACTTGGCTCACGTTCTGGGATCAATATCGATCGATACAATGGGTGCTGCATTGATCGATTTTCCTTTATCTTCTCGACAACTTCCTCTAATGAGGCAGACTAACCACTCTTCAGTAAAACAAGCATAACTTCTGCTACATGATACTGATTGACCTCATAAAAGTTAGAAAGCTAACTAAAAGTTATCTTGTTTCAAAAGATGGGCTAAATATAACGGTGGGAATGTCTCCATACAAGTAAACATCTGACGCGTCTGTGCAGTCTTGCACTTAAAAGGCTCCAAAACACACCAAAATCACCATATTTCTCCTGAACGTATCTAAACCTGTAAATACTCTAAAATGAATCCAAAACATAATAGTTTATCTTAAAACACTTATATACCATGACTGAAAGTGGGTCAAATTCATGGTATATCAACTCCTCCAGACTTATCCTTTTTGCTTGTCCTCAAGCAAAAAAACTAGGTAGTCTTTCTGAAAGAGGTTTGAAAATAGCAGGGACTCAAAAAATCTTTAACTTACTACTATCACCTCTACTATGTTGCAACCACATCAAATAAGTACTAATCTCAGAAGTACTTTATATACCATATCCTAGCTTAACAACCAAATTCATTCTACCAGCAACTTAGCAAATACTAGCTTGACTGACCCCTTTACTAACCTCATTTATTAAATAAAATAAAATGCATGCTTTACCTGGGGACTATCGATCAGAGGATACTTGGAATCTTACCCCAGAAGGTATCTGAGTAAACAGGTAGTCATATTCTGATTTCTTTTCTCTCTATATCTTTCTTCTCTAAATCTTTTCTAATTCAATGCTAGTGAACTAAGACATGTACTAATGCCTTCCATCTTGTTCACCTTTATTGATTTTTTTTGGATATGTAACTTTTTTCTTTTATTTCTTTTGACAAAGATGTAGGCAAATAATAGGGCCACGAGTAATTTACCTACCTCTCGCTTCCATCGATGTGTGATCATTCCGTTGATTTAGAATACTGGGGTCATTGGTAATGTACCTACCCTTTTGCATCTCAAAAAATCATTTCAATATTTTCTTTTCTAGATGCTGAAGAGAGGAGAGAAGGAAACCAAAAATTTACAGACTTATAACTTTTAGACCTGAAAGAGGAATCCGATCCAATGTATACCAAGCCCCAAAGCAAGCAAATTAGTCAGATTAGGGTTGGAGGTCATCTTCGGTTCCTTCAGACTTTCTAAGAAAATGTGATTAAATGGCAAGATGATCCACTTTAATATCTCTAGTATACTTTGTTGTCAACAAATCTAAAAATCATGCTATAGTGTGGCCAGTTAATAAGCAAAAATTAAAAACGATCATAATCCCCTTCTTGACTCAGTAAAAAAATCTTTTTGGAAACATTTTTTAAGACTCATGAAGAAACTAATATTAGTAAACATCCCTCCAGACTTAAATTACACCATCTCAGTGTAAATCAGCCGGCGTTATGGTAAATAACTAAATCACAAGGATTCAATGTAACAAGTAAGAATGATATACCTGGCCGATTATGTACGTATCGATCAACACAATGAAGTGATAATCGATCGTTGGATCTGAAGTGCTGTCGATCGATATCAAGCTGGTGTCATCGGTCGATGGCTAGAGCAATCATTCAACACAATGAAGAGACAATCGATCGTTGGATATGAAGTGCTGTCAATCGATATATGGGTGGTCTCATTGGTCGATGTGCTGAGCAATCGTCTACTCGGATCTCTTTTTATTTTATTTTAGACTCAACATAAACACAATATTAGTAAAACCTCCCCCAGACTTAAACAACACTGTCTCCAATGTTATATAATCTAAGATCAGTGGAAAAATAAATCATAAGTACTAAATTTAACAAGAAAAATGGCATACATGCTCGTTGATGGTGAGCGTTGATTGACACAGTTAAGTGGCGATCGATCAATACTCGTGATGCTCTGTCAATCGATACGCTGGCCAACCGTCGATAGATGCTTGTTTGCAGAACTCGTCGTACTCGGGTCTGAAATAAATAAAACACAA
The DNA here is from genome assembly GCA_932364175.1 of Eruca vesicaria subsp. sativa. NCBI lineage: Eukaryota > Viridiplantae > Streptophyta > Magnoliopsida > Brassicales > Brassicaceae > Eruca > Eruca vesicaria. Next base: position 42,408 of record CAKOAT010074377.1, read on the forward strand.
ATAGAAAATAATAAAAAATAAATTATTTTCTTCCAATGAACAGTATCTTGCTATAGTTACGTTGCTACTATGTCGCTCGATGGGACTGCTATAATATCGATCGGTTCTTTTGCTACACTATCAAATGATTTCCTTGCTACAGCGTCGATTGATGCTACAGTACCGTCGTTAATGTTCACTTTTTTTTTTGTCCGGGTAGAAATAAAAATGAAAAATCAGTAATAAAAGAAATTAAAACCAAATTTAGAACAAACCTAACAGTGGGTTACCTCCCAACAATCAGCACTTATTTTTAGTCATTAGCTTGACTTCTGGAGATCTGATCAGTTCTGATGAGAATGAGAACATGCTCCAAAACAAGTCTGAGTGTTTACTCTCTGAAGCTTTATCATTCTTGTGTAAAAGCCTCCTCCAAAAACTCTTCTCCTTTGTTTATCATCTCAACAATAAGAAGTGCTTTAAGCTTTGCGAAAGGCCGTGAGAAACATCTGCTGCACACTCTGGATTTCCTGACACCATCTGAGAAGTGAGGAATCAATGATAACTTAGGACTTCCCTTAGTCATTTTCTCTTCTTCCAATTCCTCTTCTTCTTTCCCCCAGACTTGTTTGATCGCGTGGTGGTGCCTCCATCAAAAAGATTCCCACACACATCGAATCTATTCTTCTCTAATACATGTCCAATCGATGGCATCTCATAGGTATCGATCAATGGTATCTAGTCTATATCGATTGATGCTGCTTCTGTTGAACCTTTGTCAACTTCACCTCTACATCTCAATCCTCTCAGACAAGTTCCTACGTGCTGATGATCATCCAATACCCTAATGTAGGAATCTGGTTGCACACTTCTACCTGGTGGAATAGGAGATTCAGCTTCAAATACAAAGTATGGTACCACAAACTTCACCGGGTCATGTATCCTCTTCACTATTTTGTACATCCTAGCAGCTTCTTCTGTGCAGATAGGTGGTCTCTGATATTTAGGGACAACAAGGTGTGAGGTCTCAGACTTGTGCACTCTCTCCTCAATTGATTCCATCTCAACTGTGTATCTTGGAATCTTGTCAAAACATGGGTGTCGATCGATACAATCAGGTATGTGTTGATCGATAATGTATGGTGGATATCGATCGATTTCATAATGTTGGTGTCGATCGATGCTAGCTTTTGGTGAAGTCTCCAGATCTCCTCTTGACGTATGATGATCGTCATCAAGCTTCTTCTCCGAGTTCCGTTCCATATCCTCAAGCTCTAAAAAGTCTCCCATAGTGACTTCCCTATTATAATCAAGATATTCAAGCTTTTCTTCTTTCTCTCTCTCCAAGAATTCTTCTAGATTCAAGAAATCTTCCATGGTGATTTCTTTGTCTACCTATGAGGTAAGAACATAGCTTGATTCATTTGTGCTCCCCTGTGTTGAGTGTGCAGTGTCCTGAGGATAACTCGAACTTTCAGGAGTAGGTATTAATCAAAACCAGGAGTTTCTTCGATCGATGCTGCGATGCTGCTGTCGACAGTTTCTGAGGGTGTGCCGTTGATCAACGCTGAGGTGGTGTTGTCGATCATTTCTGAGAGTGTTTCCGTCGATCGACGTTGAGGTCGTGATATCGATCGATGCTGTAGTGGTGCTGCCGATAAATTCTGAAGTGGTTTTGTCGATCGACTGTGAGGTCAAGTCTCCAATACCAGCTTTCTTTACTCTGCTCAATTCTCCAGATCCATGTTATTCATCATCCATTCTCAAAGCATACTCGACCAGCTATCTTGGAACATGTCCTTCACTATTTATTCAGCAAATATCCTTGAGCCTGTCCCATTTATCATTCTTCTTATTTTCTTGAGTTGCTTCAACATCATCAAGAAAGTTGTAAAAGAAATCTCTTTAAATGTCATCTCGACTGGTTAAAGATTTTGGCTGTAGTTGACTGAACCAACCAAATGCATCCCTACAGATAGAGTATGGAAAGATCTTGCAGAGCATGTGGTAGTCAGATACTTCATTCTGCTCACTCCTTGACACTAGATCTTCAAGCTCTACAATGTGAAGCTTCGGATCTTCATGAGGCAAACCCTGAAAAGAGTTCTGAGCTGCCCAATCATACCATCCACGGCGAGGATCGAAGTCATCCATCTCAGCAACAGCAATGACATCAGGGATCACAACACTCTGTGCATTAATCAACTCTCTTGAGCTGTTGCGAGGTCGACCTTTTCTGTCTCTTAACATCCCATTCTCATCGACCTTAAGTATGAGCACTTCGACTTCCTCTGTCGTCCCACATGAGGTATTCATTGTGGGATGAACAGTTTCATGGTGAACATTATCGACTGACATCGGATGAATAGAGTCGATCGATGTCAGGTGAACAGCGTCGATCGACAATGGGTTCGTAGTATCGATTGATGTTGGTGTTGTGGTATAGATCGATGTTGAGGTCGTTTCACTAGTAACGATTTATTCTACTCTACTCGGCCCTCCGGATCGATGTTGTTCATCATCCTCGACCATATATCCCGTCATTGACTCCATCTTAGTCTCTAGATTTGCTGCAGCATCATAGAGAAATTTTTTGAAGAAGACTTTTATGATAGCAATCCAGATTTTGAGGGATTCTGTTTACAACTCTTTAAACCAACATACTGCTTCTCCAGAAAGAGTGTATGGGAAGAGTTTGCAGAAGTGGTAGTCTTCAGGGATTTCATTAAAGATAAACCATACCAGTTCTTCAAACATCTCGATATGATCTATTGGTTTCTCGTCAGGAAGGCCATGAAAAGGACACTGACTCATAAGAGTGATATATATAGGTTTCAACTCAAAGTTAACCTTCTCTGTTCTTCTGCAAGTAATGTCGATCGATGTTGAGGTGTTGGTGTCGATCGAAATCATGGTGTTTGTATCGGTCGAAGTTGATGTGTTGGTGTCGATAGACATCATGGTGTTTTTATCGATTGCTGGTGCAGTGTTGGCATTGAGCGATACGTGCTTCTCTTCTAACGATCGCTGCTTGGAGGGTGTCAACTACCCTCTTAGACTTATGGATCATGCGTGGATCAGCAGGATCCTTATTGGGAGGACCTAGAAATCCTCTCCTCATTGTTTCTTGTTAATGAGATGTACGTACATGAAATAGAAGAAAAAAAAATTATGAGTTCTTATAACAAAAGTAAAACCTAGACTAAATCTAACTAGACAAGATCTAATGGCGATCAAAGCTCCCAAGCTACGGCGCCAAATTTGATATCGCTCAAATTACCCTAAGAAGTGACTTTACTCTCTCAAATAAGAGGTTCAGTTGTAGTACTTAGGGATTGAATCCAGAAGGAGTTCGAGAACCAATTATATCGAATAGTTATATGATTATGCTAGGCTAATAAACTGTAAAGCGGTAAATATAGAAAATATAGTAAATATAATATAATAAATTGCAGGAGCGAACAAGGTAGTTGTTCTTATATAACCGAGAGTTGTTCTATGGAATGATGGTATCTGGATCTAGGGTTCAGGTACGTGAATTATGATGGATATGATGCAAAGTGAGCTAATACGCTAGAACTCAACCGTCACTGATTTGCAAAATCGATCGATAGCAGAGTATCAACATCGATGGGTGTCACGAGTTGATCCATCAGGTAAGGTCGATCAACTCTCGCTTGTTTCTAACAAACCTAACTCAATTAGAATATATCAGGCCAGAACCTACTCTTACAGTATTCTAAATCCTAAGATCATGATCTAGTGGAACCATGCATTAAGAATACTTCTAACCAATGGTTATCAATTCTCTGACAATCCTATTTTGGGGCTAATTCACCAACGAAGCTAGAGATATCAACCGACATACTCCAGTTGTCGCCCGATATACAGTACCCCAACGTCAAGTGCAACTTCCAAAGATAGACGTTGCACGACTTAATGCACTCCGGGAGCAGTCTAAAACTCCCACTAACCTTCCCACCGCCATCATGAAGAGACCCACAGATATCTTAGAGCCCATGGTAATAGAAGAGGAAAAACATGGAAGATTCTCAGAAAAAGGAAGAGAAGATTCCTAAACCTTATAAAAGGGAAGCTAATGAGAAAGAATTGTCAAGCTTCAGAAAGAGAGTTCTAAGAATACCTAAAAAGAAACCCTTTGAAGAAGCCTACTTTTCACACCGATTGTGGATGTTTTTCAGATAACCAAGGAGATGGAAGAAAACATCAAGAGAATGTTTCACCAAGTCAGACACAATTTAAAGAAGAAGATCACATTGGAGAAGAAGAGCGATCCAGGGAAGTTCACAATACCATGTTCAATAAGAGGTGTTGAGTTCCCTCGTGCTCTCTGCGACCGGGATCTGAAGTTAGCATCCTACCCAAGATCATGGCAGACCATCTAGGTCTGAAGATAGAGCCTACTGAAGAATCTTTCATCTTCGTGGATTGTTCTCAGCAGAACTCTGGAGGCATAGTTTGAAACCTCGACGTACAGATTGGAGATGCCCTAATTCCTACAGACTTCCACGTCTTGGACATCAAGCTCAACTTCAAGACATCTCTACTGATTGGAATGGCCTTCTTAGAAACAGTCGGAGCTGTTAGTGACCTGAAATCCGATAAGCTCTGCCTAACCCTAATTGACCCTACCATCCACTACAATCCGGTACAAGTCATCAAGATTCCAAGGACAGAGAGCTCAACACTTGTAGCAACTTGCTTCTGTGCCCACGAGTATGATTCAATGGCCGAGTACGAGACAGAGCAAGACGAATCGACCGACGGAAGCCTTTTTCCATCGACCGATACCAGTCAACCGGAGTCGACCGACAAGCATACCTGGTCATCGATCGACATGCTATTCCAAGAGATCGAAGAATAGTTTCCAGACGGCGACTTTAACGTAGATGATTGGGAGAACAATCATTACATCCCAGAACTGGCTAGCATCACTACTCAGAAGGAGTATGATGACGATTATGCAGAGGAACGAGCTACAGAGTACAGTTTTCTTCGGGAAGATGAAGAAAGACCTCTTCTACTGTCCTTCATCTTCAGAGCATCGATCGATAGAGACTACTCTCCATAGACCGATATGCACCAACCAAGATCGCTCAAAAGACGTTTCGAACCACCGAGCGACAACCCTTACTGTGTACCAATCTACATCCCACATAATGATGAAACACACGAGGGAGACTACTCAATTGGAAGTTGGGCAACCAATTACCACGAAAGTTTTGCAGTGGATACAGCACAACTGACACACGCGACCAAACCTGAAGCAGACGTATCGACCGACACGGAACAACATCAATCGATCCACACGTTCCTCAACCAATCGACCGATGCACATGCCGTACTATCGACCGATCATACCACTACACCATCTGAGGTACAAACACATAACTTCGATTTTACCTTACTAATTCCGGATGAGTTTGGTATTTTCAGGGATCCAGATGGCCATGCACGAGCAATGGATGGAAGAATCATTCCAATCTCCAAAGAAGACGTTGCAGACATTCTTCAGATGACCAATGGATCAGTCAGCCCCTTCGCACATCAATCCATCTATACGAAAGATCAGCACCAGCAACAAACAATTCAAGATACCTCAGACAAGCAAGATGGTGCAGAAAACATTCATCTCAACTCAGCATATCCAGAATTTCAACAAGCATCGATCGATACTTGGAGACTCACATCGAACGATATATGTCGGGAATTTGGGAAACGAGCGTTCAAATTCTAGATTCGTCGATTCTTGTGGGAAAAGAAAGACGAATATGGAATCTACAGAGATGAGCATGGTTTCGAAAGAGGAGTAGATGGACATATCATCCATGTTTCCAAAGAAGATATTGAGAAATTGCTGAATAGAGCCTCAATGATGGAGCGCTCTTGTTTCTGTTTACTAGAGCACACTGAATAGTTTGCTAAAGGAATTCCAGTTTTCAAGCTCTACACACAAGCAGAGGTCACGCACATGATCAATGGTAGAGTTGGTGAACATAACTCGGAAATGGCATCCCTGCAGTTTGAACATGAAAGAACCAAAGCATCACTTCAAGGAGAATTACATTGGCATCAGACTGCCAATGAATTAGTTCGCAAAGAGAAGGACGCCCTGCAAGAAGAAGTGAATGCGCTTCGCGAAGAACTGGAATCTCAGAAACATATATCGACCGATTCCCCACCCAGCACATCGACCGATATTAGAGCACCAGACTTCTGTACCGGAGGAGAACTTGAGGAAATAACAGGAGATATCTACAAAGCTATTGAAGCATGTGGAGACGAAGCATACAGATTACTCGACAAGATGTGGTTCCCGATACAGAGTGACGTTCAAGGAATGGAATTCACAACAGAAGGAATTCAGAAGGAGATCGAAAACATTCAGAGACAGCTCGCAAACCGACCTGCACCATCCGCATCGATCGACGTGCCATTCAGCCCATCGACCGATAGACATCCTTTCAAATCGACCGACAAAACTACACAAATATCGGGCGATAATACCTCTTCCTGTGTGAAAACCTTCAAACACCTCGACACCATGCAGCTGAGTATTGATCTAGAACAAACCTACAGCAAGATTGGACAACATAAGTTCAGCATTGGGAGTCTTTAGGAGTGGCTACAAAGAATCCAAGATGAGGTCCAAGGGTTGAAAGCTAGTATGACCAAAAGAGATAAAGCCACAAGAAGCTTCTTAACTTCATGGTTTGGAGAATCACAACACAAGGAGGATACTTGTTTCCCAACAAGTACCTGCAAATCACCTCACTAGCCACCATAGCTCCATAGTCAAGCTAAATGACTTTAACTAAGCGCTGAGTGGGAGGCAACCCACTATTAGGTATTTTCTTACTTAGTTTTATATGATTTTTAGTTTTTACTTTCATTTTATTAGTTTCAGAAGAGATGCTACACGATCACTACCTCTATCGACCGATACGATCCTGTCGACATCGCTCGACATAGACCTATCCATGACGATCGACGAAAGCGACTCACAATCGATCGATACGAATTACGGTTAGGTATATCGTTCACAATTTTTGATATCAGTTATACATTATTTATTTATGCCCTAACTCCGACTGGTTATACACTAGGGACAGTGTATGATTTAAGTCTGGGGGAGTGGAGATCACTGATGCTACTTTACCTTTTGATCTCATTAAATGTTTTCAAAATTGGTTTTATTGAGTCAAGAAGGGGACAAAGATATTTCAAAATTTTTACTTTTTATCTAAATCATTCTTTAGCACCATTCGTAGAATTGTTGATTGCAAAAAGTACTATAGATGCTAAAGTGGATCACGGGTCATCTATGACAACACTTTTCATGATTGTTTGGAAGAACCAAAGCTGATTTCCAACCTAACCTGACATCTATTGCTTGTCTTGGGGCTTGGTATACAAGGGATCGGAATCCTCCTGCAAGTCTGGAAGGTAAAAGTCATGATAATTTTGGTTTCCTTCTCTCTTTCCTTTGGCATCCCAAAAAATAATAATAATGATAATAATAAAAGATTGAGATGATTTCCTGAGAGGCAGAGGGAGAGGTACATTACCCATGACCCCACTATTCTAATTCAAAGGAATGATCACACATTGTGGAAGCGAGGGAGAGGTAAATTACCCATGACCTCACTATTCGCCTACACTTTGTCAGAAAAGGCTGCAAAAAGTAGAAAGATCAATAAGGTGAACATTTGTTGTTCATTGGGATTGATATAAAAGAAAAAGAAAATTTGGGATTTAGAGAAGGGAGATATAGGGAGAAAAGAAACCATAATGAGAATGCCTGAAACTTGCTTGAGTTGAATCCAAGTGTTCCTTGATCGATACTCCCAAGGTAAAGCCTACACTTTTATTTTATGCATAAATGAAATCAGTTGAGGGGATAGACAAACAGAATTGCTAAGTTGATTGGCTAGATGAATTTGGTTGCTAAGCTAGGATATGGTATAATGTACTTCTGTAGTTAATAGATATGATATGTGGCTTGCAACAAAGTAAAGGTGGTGATCTTAAGTTAAGATTTGATTGAGTCCCTGCTGTTTTTCTAAAACTTCTTTCAAAGACTAACTATTGTGTTTGCTTGAGGACAAGCAAAAGGTTAAGTCTGGGGGAGTTGATCTACCATGGTTTTGACCCACTTTTAACCATGGTATTAAGATGATTTTATAATATATATATATATATATATATATATATATATATATATATATATATATATATGTTTTGGAGTCTATTAGGTATGTTTTCAGGTTCAAGAGCATTTTGGAGTAAAGTGTGATTTAGGTGTCCTTATGGAGCTTAAAGGAGAGTTTTCCCGAGATAACTATGAAGATCAGAAAATAAGGTCGATATCCAGAGATACATATCAATCGATACACATCCTGTGTAATCGCTCGACGACGCTTCCGTAGAAGATGACGAATCAAGATATTCTATCGATCGATGTATGCCTTGTACCATCGATCGATATCAAGCGTGAAGAATAAGTTTGACTCAGCCGACTTGAAGCCCAAGTTCTCTCAATATTACAAGATTGCCCCTGACGAGGTTTTAACCTAATTAAACTCATATTTATAGTTATGCCTATGTGTTTTGGCAGAGTGTGCTTTTTGGTACTTTTTGTGCCTTTTTATGTTTTTTATTCTATGTGTGCTTTTTTATGCTTCTTAATACTCATAGTTCTTTGATTTATAAAAGTATTCTTTTCATCTTATTCTGATTATCATCAAAGGTTATAGAGTTCTAGATTTAGAAGAATATACAAAGAGATTTGTTATTCAAAGGAAACAAGTTTTCAATCTTCTAATTTTATGAATTTCTATTATTACCTTGATGCTTTGAATCACTTAGCCATGTCTGAGTAGATTCACTTGTTAGATTTGGGGTTCAAATAGTTATGAGGGATTAGCCCCAACTATGGATTGTTTAGTTGTGATATTCATTATCCTGATGAACCCTAATGCTTACTCTAGAGTAGCTAACTAGAGTATGATCCTGGAATGATTTAACTTGTTAATCATCATCTTGAAATCATCTAGCATAAGCTGATGTCCTCTAGGGACGAGCGAGAGCCAGTCTATGATCTTGGTGAACACATATTCAATTCGATCTGAAGCTATATCCATCGATACTCCTATAGAGTAATCGATCGACGGCAACCAATATCGTCCGATATCGCTGTCAAAACATCGGTCGATATTGCCGGCAGTCAGATCAATGGACGAGTCTAGATAGCGATTGCTAATAGACTTATCTAAGAGTTGAAGTTCTTTAATATCTTGCAAGCAACTTATTAAGACATCTGTAGCATTATAATCCTGACTATCTGAATAACAACCTTGAATATAACTACTTTCTTTTATTGTTTAAAACCTAAACCAATTCTCTTGAGCAACTCACCATTGCTCACAACTGCAATTTACTTTTAAAACTTTAATCAACCTAGCATAATCACTAAGGATGTGTTCCTTAGTTCCTTGTGGATTCGATCCCTAAGTACTACAACTGAACCTCTTATTTGAGAGAGTAATTCACTCCTTAGGGCAATTTGAGTGGTATCAGCTTTCTTAATCATGTATTTGCTTGGCTGTGGACGGACAAGTAAGCGGAGTATAAGAGCTTGGAGGGCGATCACAACGGTTTAAAAAAAAAGATTCCTTAGTGGGGCGTGGAATTATCATGTAGGCTTAGTACCATCATTTTGTCAATCTTGTGAAGATTTGGGGGTTGGATGTGGATGATATCTATGTGCCAGTGAACTTTCAGAATGATCATTGGCTTGATATATGGATATCAATCCCTAAGAAACACATAGTCATCTGGGATATCATTGTTGGACATACTAAATCTGGAGAACTCACTGAGTTAATGGAGCCTTTTGTCACAATAATGATCACTTATCTGCTTGTTGAGTGCACTGGCTCAAACAGACAACGAGTCCAACACACACTAGAGCCATACACATATCAGAGCTGGTGATTGTGGCGTGTACACTCTGAAGTACATTGAATTTCATGCTTTTGGGATGTCATTTCCTCCATACTTTTGTGATAAGAATGCGAGGGCTATCAAGGAGAAGAAAGCAGTGGATATATTTCAAGAGACTCCTGGATGCCATGAAAAACAAAACGAAGACAATGATGATTATGTATGATGTATTATTTGTACTTGAACTTATTTGTGTGCTTTTGTATTATAGACTAGGCTACGGTAGGGTCAGGATAGGATGAAGTTTTTTTGTAACCTATACTCCTACCAAACTAGCATTCATAGAAATTAATTTGGTAGTGCAGTAACTTTTTCGGATAATATAATGTTGGACTTGTTATATTTTCAAATTGCAATTTGACAATTAAAATATAAACATCTTAAGATAAAAGTTCATAACACATAAACCCATAACATATAAATTCTTATTATGGAGAGGTTGATTATACATATAAGCAGTTATATAGATTCAAAGACACCAGAGACTTGTAGTTAGGTCTTCTGGAAGAATAACAAATAGATCTTCTGGAATACTAACGTGAACGTCTTCCACATCAGTTCTTACATTGTCGACGTGTATGGCCAGTTTCTTTGCAGATTGAGCATCTATAAACCTTGTGTTGCTTCCGGGGTATGCATCCACTCATCCTCGATAGCTCCAACCAAGATTGTCATCTTGATTTCTTCTGTCTCTCCGGACCTCACTTTACTTCCAAAGGAAATCATGTGTGTGCCTCAACTTTTGTATCCAACACAATGATGTATATTCTCTGAGTATCATGCAAACAAATGATTCTTTGAGTAGACCGGTCATACAAGTGTGGAGATGAATATGTTCCAGCTGCTATAGCATAGGAGCAATATATTTTCTTGACTGTATAGACACCACAGTCACACTTTCCATTTTGCCACCTTTCACAAAGAGTCGTCATCTATTAATTGGTTCGACATACATCGTATCCGATATCTCCGATCGAATAGCAAGAAAGTATTTACCCCTCCCCTGACTATGTTGAGTTCTGAGACTCAAAGCATCTTTTCTCCTTTTCCAAAACCATTTTCCTAATTTTTCCCGTATGAACTTCAGTAGGAATTGAATCGGAAATCTTCTAGCTCGCTTCAGTGCAGAATTAATAGATTCATCAATGTTGCTCGTTTTTATGTTATACATGTCTCCCTGACAATGAACCCTCGACCATAAGGTCACATCGGCATTCTCAAAATATGTTTCAAGTTCCGGGTTTGCACTATGTATTACATCCATGTATCGGTAAAAATTGTAAACTGTATGAGCATAAGCAGCACCTTTCACAAAGTACAAAAGATGCTTCCCTTTATAGTTTTGGACAATGTTCTGTTGTATGTGATAATAACATATTTCTCGGATTGTGCAAGGAAACACCTTATCACACGCACTTTTAATGGCTGCGTGTCGGTCATAGACTATCACCAGAGCATACTGATCAGATACACAACTCACCAATTTTGTGAAAAGCCATTCCCAATATTCTTCATTTTCAGCATCTACGATCCGAGAAGTCAATGAAAATATCTGAAAATTACCATCTTGTGCGGCTGCAACTAACATAACACCTCTATACTTACCACTTAGATGAGTCCTATCCACCACAATGACCCTTCTTTGATACTGAAAACCTTTGATAGAAGCTCTAAAAGAGAGAAATAGATACTTAAATTCATTCACAGAATCAAGTTTGATACCAGTGATAGAATCATAATTTTCTAAGGAGACTTGCTCCAAATATGAAGACAGTCTCTCATACCCATCTTCCTCGGATCTTCTCACCAATTCTTGCGCATATAACAATTCTCTGTATAAAGTGGTGTAATCAAGTGTCATGCCAAACATGTTCTTCATTGCATATTTTATATGCTGCGGATTCAACCCATCAATGATTCCAACACAATCTATGAAAAGCCTTCCAATATACTTAGGAGTACAATGTTTCCGCTGAGCGATTTGGCGTGATATAGAACATGTATGCGTTTCCACATACTTGGTTACCCAAAACGTGTTTGTCCCATGTTTCACACTCGCTCTGATCTTCCATTCACAACCAATAACACGACATGTTGCCACAAGGAGAGTTTTTGTTGACTTGTATATTCTGAAAGAGAACTTACGCCTCACCGCTGTCAACCACAACTCTGAAACTGGTGCATCCCTACTAACAAAACTCTGGTTGACATCGATATTGTTAACATTCGATCTTTCTCCTTCACTACCATATGTCTCTTTGAAATATTCAAAACACACATTATCTTCTTCGTCCTCATCCTCATCTTTAACTTTGCCATACTCACTGTAGTCCTAACCATCATAAACCCTTTCAGCAACATCAGGGATATCAACATCCTCCTCCCCATCATGAATTTCATCTTCAGCCAAATCATCACCATTTTCATCCCCTTCCTCTGAAACTGTTCTCATCTTACTAAGGCTTGATACACAAAGACATACTTAATGTATTTAGTTATCTCGAACAAGTTCCGAACTTGTCTATCACTTGTAACATGAATATGAGAGGTGTCTGCAGCCATCTGTTTCATCATTGATTCTGGTAATGAGTAGGTTAACTCCACATATTATGTGTTCATGTCCAGGTTATAATTTTCTTGAACCATTGCAACAAGTTCAGCATGTGTCGAACCTTCACTAAAAAGGAACAATTTCGCTCCTTTGAAGTTATCAACCACAAAATTCCAACAACCATCTTTCAACAACCATTATACATACACTATATGTAACTAACGCGTCATCTGCAAAAAGTCTAAATAAAAAACATTAGCAAACATAGAACATGTATGAGTTAAAAAAAATTAGCTAGAAACTTTAATTAACATGAATATTAGTAACCTCATAAATATCACCAATTAAGTTATAAATTTCATTTAGTAGCCCCAATATTGATTAATGTACATGAATTAATAAGAAATTGTTAACACTTTCGCTAGAAGTCTTTTAGGAAGTTTTTCGGGAAGTGATCGGAAGATTTACGAAAGTCTTCTTGGAAAACTTTTCAAAAGACTTAAATTTATATCGGAAAATAATAATATATACGGAAAATTAAATTTTTAGTGAAAAATTAAAATTTAAGAAGGTAATTCCAATTTTAAGCGGAAAATGAAATTTTAAATCTCATGAAAGTTAAAGAATTTATGCAGTAAAGAAAACTAACATACATAGACTTCCACCGGCAATAAAGAAGATTACCCGGGAGGTCTTCTTTACAGCGTAAATTATTTAACTTTCATGAGATTTAAAATTGAAGACTTCCCGGGTATCTTCAAGAGAAAGTCAATTTTCCGACATAATTCGGTCATTCGCAAAAATAACATGTTTATCCGAGAATACTTATAAAGAAGTTTATTCGTTTTTTTATTTTGTTAACACAGAAAAGTTGGAAGATTTTCAAAGAAGTCTTTTCTTAAAAATACATAGATAATCAATTTCAAACTAACTTATACATTGACCAGAAGACATCCATAGAAGTTTTCTAGGTGAAAATTCATGTTTAGCTTCTCCAAACGCTTATGACATCTTAAAGAAAGTTATCCACTCATTCTAGACAAAGAATCGTGAACTTGAATGGCTCTAAGAATCTTACAAAGTTTGGAATCAAAATTTTGAGTTTTTTTGATGAATATAGGGAAAAAAAAGTAAAAGATGTTGTTTGTGTGCATAAAAAACGAAATAGGATGAGAGAAAATCTATTTTTAAGTGTATTTAAAAGTTTCAAATTAGTTGATGAATATAAGGATAATAGAATAAATTTGGATTACTTTTACAGTTAGTTGATTTTCTGTTTGAAGTCATATTTGAAAAGCTCTTTAAAACAAAGACTTCAGATCTAGTTTATGAAGTCTTTTACTAAGTTCATTGACTAGATTGTCAATTGTCATATATGCATACGTCATTTCACATAATAAAATCAAAATGAATTATTCCCATGTTGATCTACTTTTATTATACTTATTTCAAAAAATCTTTCTTTTATGTTGAATATATTAGGTTGTTTTCTTAATTAGGGACAAAACGAATATTTGTATACTTAGTTATATTATAACATGGACTTTTAGATCAATTATAAAAAGTCTTTCTTTTATGTAAAATATTATTAAAATATGTTTTCTCGTAACTTGGACCAAAATTGTTTTGACCTTATTGTATTACAAGTAGTCTCTCATTTAAATATCAGAATATGCCTTTATTATTAGATGTGCATTATACGAAAATTATTAAAATAGACTTTTGATTTCAATTAAGGAATATCTTTATATAAATTAGTTTTCTCAACGGTCAATCATTATATATTCATATATATGCCAAACAACTACCATGATCAAAGCAAAATTGTTATATCATGTTCCTAAATTGAAAAAAAGAAAAATTGTTATATCATGTTCCCTTATTATTTAGATTTACTGTATGAAGCTAGTCTAAAAAGGGTTGAGCTTTGTGGTGCTAACAGCTTCACATGTGTGTAACATCACATAAAACAGAGGAAGTGGCCCTCTCACTGAAAACATAAATCTATTGGCTATCCTCCATCGTTTGGCAAGAATAAATCGTAGCAAATTTTGTCCACCGTATTCTCGTCGGGATTCAGATGGATCCAGTCGAGGTGCTGGTTATGCTTAACCTGAATAAATCGAAACCTCACACTATTGCCACTGTCCATGTTAATCATGTTTAAATTCTCCTAGTGTATCATTAGGATCAGATATTGGAAGCTTGATATGTTTAACTATAGTCCCTAGTGAACTACTCTGCAACTTCAGAAGTGCAGTCGTTGTAGTTAGGGGTCGAAACCACAGAGACTGAAAATCACTCAATAAAATATCAGTTTTTTTTTAATTAATCCAGATAAAGATGATTGGAATGTGAATAAAGAGAAATAAAAGCGGCTATAAATTCGATTAGGAAAAGCTTTAGACTTAGGGTATTCTTAGATCATAAGATATTTTTTTTTTTAAGTTTTATGAGATTTAAGTAACTTCAAAGTCTTATATCTACACATATCTAGTGTTGTGAACTTATTATTATGTTTGTTATGTTTTCTAACTTATGGTATTGTGTTATGAACTTATTGTTATGTTTGTAATATGAACTTATGTCAACTGTTATATTATTATAAACATTCCATTTAATTTGCAAAACCATAATCTAAACAAAAGATTTACAATTTTATGATTACAAAAATTGGAATGAATGAATTAAGTATTAAACAAAAAATTTAAAATATATTGTTTACAAAGTAAATATATTGTTTATAATATTATGTAAAATATCAAAAAAGAGTTTGCTAACCATAAGAGAGTACTAAATTTTTCAATGGAAATGACCGCGAATTAGAAAATTTCTCTAGAAGTCTTCTAATTTACTAGTAAGTTTCATTTCACTTAAAATTTAATTTTTCCTCTTATATTTTAAATTATCGTCTAAATTTTAACTTTCCGTTTAATTCACGTGAAGTCTTCTAAAAAGTCTACTAGAAATTTTTTCTGAGGAGTCTTCCAAAAAATCTAAAGAGAAGTCTACTGTGAAATCTCATAAATAGTTTCAGATCCGAAAAAACTGTGCATCTCAAAATTTTTATGTTGATTTCAACCAAAGAATTTTTTAAAAACATACAAAATTGAAGCTTAAATAAGAAGAAAACAACTACAATGAAGAAAAATATCTTATTTTTTAGAAAGAAAGATAAACCAAATATATATATATATATATATATATATATATAAAGAACATAAACACACTAAATTTAATCTATAACTTTATTTAGATTTAAGCACACAAAAAGAAAATCTTACCGATTTTAGCAGTTTCCAAAGTAGACTTCTCTGGTCTTTTGGAAAAGTCAACTAATGAAGTTCGAAGTACGATATTGTTCTTAGATCTTAAAAACTTTCATATAAAACAATACTAAAATTGCTTCAAACAGAGAAAAACTTTAAAAGTAAATATTTTTATGCTTAAATAATAAATAAGACAATCACATTAGGTTTAAATTTGTATCTTTTTGTATCTAACATATAAAACCCACAGACACACATATCACAAATTTATCGATCTACTTTTAAAAGAGTGTAAGATGAAACGCATGAAATTAAAAACCTGCAAAAAACAAGATAAAGTACTGAAAAAGACATGAGAAAAAAAAGAGAGAAATTGATATAAACATTGGTGTCTTCGAGTTAAAAGAGATTGGAGAGTTTTAGAGGGAGAAACATTACATTTTCGTTATTTTTGTTGCAGCAACTTAAGAGGCGTTACTTTTGTTGCAGCCACTTAAGAGGAATTAGAGAATATGTAAATTTTCTTTATATAAGGATATAAAAATTCTAATTAGGTTAAATAGTTTTTGTTCAGAAGACTTCTTGGGAAGTATTTTAACATAAAATGTACTAGAAGACTTCTTCTAAACCCTAAACTAAAATAACCAATTAAATAATAATTTATAAATTCATATTTTGTTGTAGTATTGTTTGTATTTTTATTTTTAGATATTAGAATCTTAAAATTTAAAAAATATTTGGATATATATGCGTTTAGTTTTTTATTATAATATCTAAAACTAGAAATACAAAATTTTATAAAAATATTTGTATTATAATATCTAATAATACAAAACTAAACATATATATATATATATATATATATATATATATTTTTTTTTAAAAAGTTTAAAACTATAATATCTAAAACTAAAAATACAAACAATACTACAACAGATGTTACCAAATCATGAACAAATGACAATCACGACTAACAACCTATATTCACACATCTATGTTGAAAACAATTTAATTTTAGTAAATCTAAATTACCATCAATTAATTTTTTTTTATAATTACATGATTTTAATATATTGGTCATTTATCTCAAATTGCATTTTTAAGTTTTTTTTCACTAAAAGAACCTCCAAGGGAAAAACCACAAAAAGAGGTTTCATTAAAAACGGAAAGACACTTCTGCCATCTCTTGCTTTAAAAAATATATAAATATAAATAATTATTTAAAAATATAATAAATATTTTTAAATTTTTATATAGTTTTCAAATACAGATTTTTTTATAAAAATAAGTTTCTAAAATGTTTTTTTTGCAAAATATTTTTCAAATTTCCTTACTGAGATTCTAACATTATTTTTGAAACTTTTTAGAAACTTATTTTTTTGAATTTTTTTTTTAATTCTAAACACCACCCCCATATCTCACCCTTCCAATCTAACTCTAAAACTAGATTAGTTAATCTTAGAAGTATAAGTGTCTATTTACCCTTTAGTGAAACTTCTTTGATCATTTTCTTTCTTGTTAGCTCTTTTGGTGAAAAACTGTAAAAGTGCTTATCCTATGTAATTTCTCTAATTTATTTTCCATCATAATATTTTTAATTTTTATAAATAACTTTTAAGAGTACGAGAGAATACTTATATAGAAGAATTCACTAATCCGAGTAGACTTCACAGACTATAATCGTAAAAATGATTAAATGTTTTTTTATTAGATCATAAAGAGATGATTGGAATTTACAACCCCTTCGCGTTACTTTTTCCTTTACTAAATTTGAAGTACGCTTTTGCATTTAAAATAATATAGAGCATAGTTCATAGTTTTTTTAATAGTTTATTGGTGTCAAAGAAAAAAACAATTTTCTAGTAATTTTGGAAAATTCTCCTTAAAACAGAACTATAAGTGGTGTTAGTGGGAAATATATTTATAATGTTCGTAAATGTTTTTGAATTTATAGTTATTGGTCAATGGATTCTAAAATTATTATTAAAATCAAGTGTTATTGATGCGATGATTCTTTAATGACATATACAATCCATTATTATTCCAAAAGTTTGGATTTAAATGATTCTATAAATTTATCAAAATCTGTTGAACTGGGATTTGAATTCTTAACATTTTAACACATGAGAAAAGTTTTTCAAAATATTGCATATATCTTCAAAATTCTTAGATCTGCATTATATGGAATTATTAAAATAGGCTTTTGATTTCAATTTAGGGATATTTTTATTTAAATTTAATGGTCAATCATTATATATTCATATGTATGCCAAACAACTACCATGATCAAAGCAAATTGTTATATCATGTTCCCTTTTTATTAAGATTCACGATATGAAGGTATTCTATCATGTTCAATATCATTATTTATTTTCTTTTAATTTAGACTAAAATAAAATTTTAACTAAATAATGCATATTTGCATTTAGTTTAGGCTTAAGTTAAATGTTTAAATACGTTGTATGAACCCTTTTTTATGTCGAATATCAGTATAATATTTTTCTCTATTTTGTTTACCAAATTAAGGTTTTTTATTTGCTACATTGGAAGTTTTTTTTTGGTCATCCCAGAGTACGAATGGTGACATATAACAAAAAAAATCAGATCATATAAAAAATGCAGATCAAATAGAACAAATGAAAATCAATCAAGAGAATTTTCAGATCAACATAAATCACCTCTCCTCTCAAAACCCTAAAGCGCTGCCTAACTCAGATCGGTGTCTCTCCGGTGGCCGGGATTTTCGACGGCACCGGAGAGACCCCTCTCTTCTTCTTCTTTGGTTATCCTTCTTCTATTATGTTCTCTGGTTGTTTTGATTGGCTTGAGATTCTCTCCAGAGTTGTGGGTTGCAGATATTGCTTGTTGATGTTGTGGTTCTTTCTGGGTTTGGATCTCATTGTATTTCATCATCGTTTTCTGGCTTGTTCAAGTATTTTGTTTTGGCCCTTGCCAAAGAGGATTATTGAACATTATTCTCATTAATGTGATAAAGATAAAGTTTGTTACAACAGTTGCTTAAATACTCTGGATAAGCAAAAGGAAACTAAACCAGAGATGGTTAACACTTAACCACTAAACCATAATAAACCAATATGCTATATCATCTAATACCCCCCCGTCAAGTCTCTGAAACTGAAGGAAGGAAGAGACTTGAGAGTGACATTCGATCAAGCAGAGAACGGAAAGGTCCTGAATGCAGCGGCTTAGTGAATATATCAGCATGTTGATTAGCACTCGAAACATGCATCAAAGTAAGAAAGCCATTCTTGACCTGATCTCAAACCGTGTGGCAGTCAATGTCCATGTCTTTTGTCCTCTCGTGGAAGACAGGGTTGGTGGCAATGTGCATCGCGGATTTGTTGTCACAGAAAAGTTTGGCATTAGAAGTAACCTGAATCCGTAGACTAGTAAGCAATTGTTGCAGCCGAAGTAACTCACATGTTGTATGCGCCATGCTTCTGTATTCAGCCTCCGTGCTACTACGGCTCACATCATCTTGTTTCTTGGATTTCCATGTAATGAGGGAAGTTCAGATAAACACAATATCCAGTGACTGAACGCCGTGTATCAGGACAAGTAGCTAATTAGCATCTGAAAAAGCATTGAGACAGACAGAGGAAGAGGCAGAGTAGAACAATCCTTGACCCGGGTTGTTCTTGATATACCTTAAGATTCGGTGTGCAGCTGTAAGATGAACATCAGTTGGAGCTGACATGAACTGGCTCAGGCAATGTACATCAAAAGTGATGTAAGGACGCGTGATAGTCAAGTAGAGTAGACGACCAATCAACGCACGATATGCAGTAGGATCATCAAGTGGTGTGCCAGACTCACTGCTCAGTTTAACCAAAGGATCCATTGGTATAGGACTAGGTTTACAAGCTAGAAGTCCTGCATCAGCGAGAAGACTCAGAGCATACTTCCTCTGAGAAATAGAAATCCCATCTGAGCTTCGTGCAATCTCAAGTCCAAGAAAGAACCGAAGAGAACCCAAGTCCTTTATCTTGAAATGTTGATGAAGAATAGTCTTGAGAAGTGAACCACTGCATCATCATTCCCAACAATCATAATATCATCAACGTAAACAAGAGCAGCCACAAAACTAGATCCTTTCTGTTTAATAAACAGAGTATTGTCTGGAGGAGATTGAGTGAAACCAGCAGAAAGAAAGACTGCAGAGAGACAATGATACCACTGCCGTGAAGCCTGTTTCAAACCATATAAGGATTTGTGAAGGCGACAGACCGGGTTAGGTGGGAGAGAACCAGAAGCAGGAACATATCCTTGAGGAAGACTCATGTATATTTTCTCATCAAGATCACTATGCAAAAACGCATTGGAGACATCCATTTGAGACATGCTCCATCCTTTTATCGCATCAAGAGCAAGTAGTAACTTGACACTAGGAAGTTTAGCCACTGGTGAGAAAGTGTCAGTGAAGTCAACTCCCTCTTGCTGAGTGAAACCTTTGGCAACCAAACGAGCTTTATAACGCTCTATCGTCCCATATATTTAATCGTATAGACCCACTTACAGCCAACTACATTCTTTCCTGGAGGCAGAGATTCAACAGTCCAGGTATGATTTGCTTCCATAGACTGCAATTCCTCGTTAGTAGCTTTCTTAAAATGAGGTGATAACATGGCTTGTTTAAAGGTAGTTGGTTCGGTTTCAAGAGAGTAAGAAAGGATATATGATTGGTAAAGTGGGGTAACGTTTGAATATGTAAGAACAGAGGATATTGGATAAGGAGTAGATGATGGTAAAGAAGTGATATTACTGGAATCAAGAGTAGAAGAAAAAGAAGCTCGTGCAAGAGCACAGTGATACTGAGATAAGTAACCTGGAGCCTTGACAGTGTGTTTGGGTCGACTTCTTAACAGCTGATCTTGACATGTGCTTGGTGGTACAGTCTCAGAAACAATATGATCCGGAAAAGAGTTATTACTAGGATGCTGTGTATCTAAATGCATAGGAATACTATCAAAGATCTCAGGAATTGGTAATAGTAAAATAGTAGAGTCAAAAATATTTGAAGAAGAAAGATCAGATGAATTTTTGTTCTTCGTAAAAGGGAAAACATCTTCATGAAAATGACATTTCGTGTGATAGAAATCTTATTAGTATCAGAACTTTATAACCTTTGTACCCAGATGGATATCCCAAAAAGACACACGCATCAGCCCTAGAAGTGAACTTATGTCTATCTTTGGGTAATGTAGAAACATAGCAGAGACAGCCAAAAGATTTCAAAAAAGAATAGTTAGGCACTTTCTTAGTCAATAGTTCATAAGGACTTTTGTTACCTAGAAGTACTGATGGAATCCTGTTAATGAGAAAGACAACAGTAGCACACAATCAGTCCAGTAAGCTAAAGGAATATTAGATTGAAACAAGAGAGCACGTGCTACATTCAATATATGTTGATGTTTTCGTTCGACTACAGAGTTTTGCTGTGGTATATATGCACAAGAAAATTGATGTATCATTCCATGTTGTTTAACAAGTTGTGTAAAGGCTAATTCAGGAGCATTATCACTACGAATAACCTTGATATCAGACTTGTATTGAATAGAAACATGATGAATAAACTCAGGAAAAACTTGCAAAACATCATTTTTACTACGAAGCATATAAACCCAAGTCACTCTTGTACAATCATCAACAATAGTAAGAAAATACCTATAACCATCAACTGACTCAACTGAGAAAGGACCCCAAACATCCAAATGAATTAAAGCAAATGGTGAAACAGACACATTGTTATTGGACACAAATGACAAACGCTTTTGTTTTGCTAAAGGACATACATGACAGTGTTCAGACTTCTATGTAAGCTAGACTCAGGAATACTCAAAGTACCAGAAAGTTGCTTTAACTTGGAAGCTGATGGATGTCCTAGGCGTTGATGCAAAAATTCCCATCAACTTGCAAGGATCCACAGAACGGAAATGGTGTTGTATCATCAATCTCAAGAACGTATAAGTTGTGTAGAAGAATTTCTTTACCAATCATCAATCCCTGAATAGACTCCTGTAATAAGCAGAAATCAGGATAGAAATGAGCAGAAAATTGACTATCACGTAAAAGACTACACACACTAATCAAGTTAAAATGAAATGAAGGAACATGAAGGACATTATGCAAAACGATAGTATTTGAAAGATGCACAGTTCCTATATGTGATATATGTTCAGTGAGACCATTAGGTAGTGAGACTGTAACACCAATAACAGGAGAAGTTTCACTGAAAAGAGAAAGATCCGAACACACATGTGTGGTGGCTCAACTGTCAATTATCCAAGCATTACTAGGAAGAGAATGAGATAATGACGAAAGACATTGATTTTGAAAAGTTAGGGTATTATTTTGGTATTTAAGGCTAGTAGAAGGAAATGGAATGATACCAGAGGTGGATTGGGGAGCCACGTAACCACTCTCATTTACAGAAGACTGCTTACTCGAAACTCCATTCACAGAAGGAGTAACAAAAGCCTGTAGTTGCTGAAGTAAGAATTGCAATTGAGCCGGATCCATTTGAGCAGGGGTGTGACCAGAAACTTGATCAATACTTTGAGCGACAGCATTGGCTTTAGGAAACTGTTGAGACTGATTGTTCTGCTGTAATGGTCGAGAGTTGTAGTTGTGTTGTCCTCGTGGAGCAAAACCAGAGCCAGAAGGCACAACTTGAGTCTGAGGAGAAGACTTGTTGTACCTATGGCCAGGAGGATAGCCATGAAGCTTGAAACACTTTTTAACTACATGACCAAGTTGCCCACAATGTGTACACAAAGGACGCTGTCGAGGACGATAACCAGAATTGGAGTGAGCAGCAGCAAAGGCAGAATGATCAGTGACATTATCAACCACAGAGTTATCTTCAGTAGCCGAGGTCTGAAAAACTACATTCGATGCTGTAGAAGGTGGCTTGATTGTCTTTTGATTTTCATCTTGAGTTACCAGGTTGAACACATCCTCAATAGTAGGTAGAGGTTTAAGCATCAAGATGTGACATCGAGTGGGTTCAAAAGACTCATTAAGCCCCATAAGGAACTTAGTAACTCTACTCCTCTGTTGAAGACGTTCCCATAATCCTGCTGCATCACACTCACAACGACCACAAGAACATTCAGGAAGCTCAACATAGTTCTTGTGCTCTTCCCAGAGAGTCACCAAGGCTGTATAGTAAGCACTCACATCCATAGATCCCTGCTGAATAGAGCTCAATTGTTGCTCGATTTCATACACACGTGGTGCATCATTCTGTTGAAAACGAGATAAAATGTTCTTCCAAATAGATTCATCAGTAGACACGAATAGTAAACTTTGACCTATCTTCTTAGAAACAGAGTTCATCAACCATGTAGCAACCATATCGTTGCAACGAGACCAAGAACCGGAATCACGATAATTATCAGGGGGTTTTGGAATCAAACCATCGATCAAGCCAAGCTTATTGCGGACATTGAGAGCCATCCGAATAGATCTACGTCATGAATGAAACTCCGCACCAGAAGTGAGACGATCGGTGACTAAGACGAGTCCAGCATGATCCGTGTGATGAAGATGATACGGATTCTCATACTGGTCCAATAATTGATGCGTAGGGGCGGTGTTAGAGGTCATGACGAAGAAGAAACACGATCGATTGAATGATGAAGACGATGAATGACGACGAAATCAAGAATCGGAGAATCGTCAAATGACGGAGAACAAGAATGCGGAAAAGTAGTAGACTGAGACGACGAGCTCAATGATGAACACGATCAAATCTTCAAGGATGAAGTGAATCAATTGAAGAATCGAGGAACTCATGAGAAGAACTGAGGAATCGTCACATGCTCAGCTCTGATACCATATTGAACATTATTCTCATTAATGTGATAAAGATAAAGTTTGTTACAACAGTTTCTTAAATACTCTGGATAAGCAAAAGGAAACTAAACCAGAGATGGTTAACACTTAACCACTAAACCATAATAAACCAATATGCTATATCATCTAATAAGGATTTGTCAGTTGGTAAGTTTATTGATTTATGAGATTGTGTTCTCTTTGGATCGGCGTAATATGCTATTGAAAGAGTTGTTGTGTGGTTGGGATACATTTGTTAGACTATACAATTATTTGTTGGGTATTTTAGCTCTTTAGCAACGGGATAGCTTAGTTCTGTTCACCGGCTTTAGTTTCTTCGCTGCCATTCATCAATGTTTAGGCCTTGTTGATGGTAGTTATGTTTCAGATTCTTGGATTTAAGTTTGGTGTTAATCTTTGGAATTCACTTCTGGGGATTTCATCTCTACTTGTAGTCCGTGTTCAGTTTGTTCTTGGTTCTTGGTAGAGGTGTTTTAGTGTTTTTTATCTAGGCGTCTACTGGTCGTGTCCCATGTTGTCCGACTTTGCCTCATTCGGAAGTTGTATGAAGATCAACTGGTCTTAGCTTGCCGATTATGAAGGCACATGTTCTTTGTGACAGAGAGTTGGTCTCTCATCATTTTGCGAGTAGGAAGATGTATCTTGGTTTGCTGTGGACATCATTCATATGTAGC
Source organism: Eruca vesicaria subsp. sativa (assembly GCA_932364175.1). Taxonomy (NCBI): domain Eukaryota; kingdom Viridiplantae; phylum Streptophyta; class Magnoliopsida; order Brassicales; family Brassicaceae; genus Eruca; species Eruca vesicaria. Next base: position 66,785 of record CAKOAT010074377.1, read on the forward strand.
AAGCAAAGGTCCTACTTGGTTGGGACAGTTACTGCCATTGGAGTTGTAGGTGAGACTCATCGCAAGAGATGTTAAAAAGCAACTCCGTTGTTCTTGCATGTGTCTCACAATCTCATGACTCTTTTTGATCTTTGAATTTTACATTTTTTCCACATTTGTATGGGATTAATTTATGATGCTTACTGGTGTCTTTCTTCTTTAGTTTTGTTACTATCCCGTTTGGCTCAATGTTGTAAGAACATTTTGAATTACAAGTATTAAGAAACAAATGAAGATATAAAAAGTTATTCAGAATATGCATAACAAATGCAGATATAACTGATCAACATAAATGACTGAATCATCATATTATATAAAAGATTTCACTAATTCGAGAAGATTTCACAAGATTATAATCGTAAAGTGATTACAAGTTTTTTGTTCAGTCATAAGAAAATGATTATGATTTCATTATCCTTTTGGGCTATTTTTACTTTTGATTGACTTTAGAATAAACTTTATCATTTAAAATCAAGTGTCAGGTCATCTTGATAAATTCCTCTTAAAACAATCCTATTAATAAAGACTTCAAACCTAGTTTATGAAGTCTTTTACTTTTCATTGACTAGATAGTCAATTATCACATATGCATATGTCATTTCACATACTAAAATCAAAATGAATTATTCCCATGTTGATCTACTTGTTATATTTATTTAAAGAAGTCTCTCCTTTTGAATATCATTAAGTTGTTTCCTTAATTACGGACAATACAAATATATGCATACTTTAAAAATAATAATATATATATATATATATATATATGCATACTTAGTTATATTATAACATGATGTGTACTTAGTTATATTATAACACATGGAGTTTTAGATCTGTTATATAAAGTCTTTCTTATATTTAAAAAAATTAATTAAAATATGTTTTTCGTATTTTGGACGAAAAATAATTTTACCTGATTGTATTACAAGTAGTCTCTATTTTAAGGTATTGTCTTACGTATTGAAGATATGCCTTTATTATTAGATGTGCATTATATGAAATTATTTAAATAGACTTTTGATTTCAGTTTAGGACTACTTTTATTTAAAATTGTTTTTAAAACGGTCAACCATACATATGCCAAACAACTACCCTTGATCAAAGCAAAATTTTATATCATGTTCCCTTATTATTTAGATTCACTCTATGAAGCTATTCTGTCAGGTTAAATATCATCTTTTCTTTTCTTTTAATTTAGACTAAAATAAAATTTTAAATAATAATGCATATTTTCATATAGTGTAGGTTTCAGTTAAATATTTAGATAAATTGTATGAAATCTTTTATGACGAATATCATTAAATATTTTTATGTACTCTTTTACCAAATTAGGTTTTTTTCTTAGTTACATTGGAAGTTTTTTTTCCTAGGTCATTTATATTATGGCTTCGTGACGGGAATCAAAAATGCAAATCATACAGAAAATAAAAACAGATCAAATAAAACAAACGATGTTCTAGCAAATTGTGCAGAACATATGTAGGTCAAATACTATGCAGAATAAATGCATATATAAATGATCAAATTAAATTACTGAATCATAGTATTCTACTAGTTCAAATTTAAAATTGAAAAACAAGTATCTAAAAAAAATAAAAATTTTAATTATAAAAAATAAAAATGCATATATGTGTTATAATATATTTGTTGGTAACATATGATTTTTACTGAATATTACTATACATAATATATATTGAAAAAACGCTGCGTTTTGCTAAGCGACAAACAAGGCGGTTTTGTGTGCGATAGTTTTCGGTTTCTCCTGCGTTGATGGAGTCGGCGTTTCCGCTGGATCGACCGTCGTCTCCGGGGGGGGGGGGGGGAGTTCGTGAAGAAAGGATTGTGAATCAGGATACGGGTATGAAAGGTAACAAATCGGATCAAAGTTGAGTTTCTGTTGCGAAGGATAAGAAAGTTCTGAAGAAGTACGATGTGGAAATTGTTTCAAAAGGGGGTAAGCAAACGGTGGAGATTCCAGATGAGGTTATCTCTGACTCGACGCCGTTATGGGATGAATTTCTGGTAGGGAAGTTTTTGGATCTAGCTCCTCACGTAGCCAAGGTCCACATGGTCTTGAATAAAATCTGGAAGTATGGCGATTTATCTGCGAAGGTGGAGGTGTTTGAAGTGAATCCTACGACGATGCGATTTAAAGTTTCTGATCAGAAGGCTCGAGAGAAGATTGTTAGAAGGGGTATGTGGAATATTATTGGCGTTCCAATGATTGTCACTAAATGGGCTCCAAAAGTTGAGAAGGAGAAGCAGGAAGAGGAATCCATTCCTATGTGGATTCACTTAACTAAAGTTCCGATGCACATGCTCTCCTGGGAAGGTCTTAGTCTCATCTCCAGTCCTGTGGGGATTCCAGTGAAGCTTCACCCGAAAACTCTTGCTTGTTCTAGTTTTGAGGTTGCCAAGGTGCTTGTGAATGTGGATGTCACAAAAGTACTACCGAAGGAAATGAGTTTTGTAAAGGATGACAAAGAGTTGACGGTGGATTTTCACTATCCATGGTTTCCAACGAGATGTAAGCTCTGTAATAAATGGGGTCATCGTGAGAAAGTCTGTAAAGGAAAGGAGAAAGTAAGAGATGAGGAGAATACTGTGGTCAATACTGAGGAGGCTAAGGACGGTAAGGGGGAAGAAAGAATGGAGAATAGTAATGGTGTTAAAGAGGGAGGAAAAATGGAGAATTGTAATGGTGTTAAAGAGGGAGTAATTGATGTGGGATCAATACAAAAGAATGGTGTGGATGATAATAAGGATGGTGAGGCTCAAGATAAAAATAATGATGAGGTTTGGACTCAGGGCAAGGCTGGTCGTTCATTAACGTGTACTCCAAAAAGGGTGGAAGATGATTATCAAATATCTGCTTCAAAGTACTCTGTCTTGGATACTAATGATGACGAAGAGAGTGTTGCTATGGAGGAGACTCAGGATTATGTTGAGATTGATGAAAAGATAGTGAGTTCAGGGAAGAGTAGTAGAGGTAAAGACAAAGTCGTAAAGAAGAGGGGTAGGAAGAAGGGTCAGAAGGCTGTACCTCGTACTGATTTTCCAGTTCAGAGTAAAAGGTCTTCTCGTCGGCAACACTAATATGGAGGGGTTCTTCTGGAATGTGCGCGGATTTAACAAGTTTTTGAAGCATTCCGTTGTTAAAGATTGGGTAAAAAATAAAGATATGAGTTTTGGTGCTGTTTTGGAAACAAGAGTAAAGGAAGGTAAGGCTGAGAAAGTTTTGAAGACAGAGTTTAATGATTGGTCTGCTATGACAAATTATGAGCATAGAAAGGGTGGAAGAATTTGGTTAATTTGGAGAGAATCAGTGTGTATGACTCCTGTTTTTAAATCTGATCAGATCATTACCTGCTCTGTGAGATTACAGAATGAGGAGGAGTTTTTTTGCAGTTTTATTTATGCAAGTAATGGTGTGGAGGATAGGAAGAGGCTTTGGAGTGATCTTTGTGATCATCACTCTTCTCCGATGTTCCGTAATAAAGCTTGGATGTTAATGGGGGATTTCAACGAGATATTAGATGGAGAGGAGAGTTCTGGTTTTACGAATTTTGGGAGAGTTCCAGTTGGTATGAGAGACTTTCAACGAATGGCTCTTTTTTGCAGTCTCTCTGATATGAGTTATCAGGGTGTTGTTACACTTGGTGCAATAAAAGAGATCAAGTGGTGATATGCAAGAAACTGGATAGAGTGTTGATGAATAATGCTGCTACTACTAGGTTTCCTAATGGGTTTGCAACGTTTGAGTCGGGGGGCTGCTCCGATCATCTGAGATGTAGGTTCCAACTGAAGCCACCAAGTGAGAAAATAAGGAAGCCATTTAAATATGTGAACACTATTGGGAGTCTTCCGGGGTTTATGCCAATGCTGAAGGATTATTGGGAGTCTACAGAAGTTTTGTTTCCTTCAACCTCAGCTATGTTCAGGTTTTCTAAGAAACTCAAAAACCTAAAGCCTCTGATTCGAGATTTGGGAAGAGGTCAGCTTGGAAATCTAACGAAACGAACCCAGGAAGCGTACACTATTCTCTGGGGGAAGCAACAAAACACCTTTCTGCAGCCTACAGAGATCAGTGTACAAGAGGAAGCTGAAGCTTATGAGAAATGGCTTTCTATTGCGAGTTTGGAGGAAGATCACTTGAAGCAGAAAGCTAAGTTGCATTGGTTAGAAGTGGGGGACCTAAACAACAAGACCTTTCACAACTCCATCAGAGGTCGCAAAGCTCAGAACTCCATGAGGGTAATAAAAAACACTAAAGGTGAAATGCTCAATACTCATGAAGGCATTAAAGAGGAAGCTGTGAGACATTTTTCTAAGTTTTTGAATCAGTGTCCTAACAGCCATCAAGATGTTCCTATGGAAGAGCTGCAAGAATTATTGAATTATAGATGTGATGGTTCGGACTGTAGTTACTTGGAGGCTGAGGCATCAGAGGATGAGATACGTAAGGTACTATTTACGATGCCTTCTCATAAGTCCCCAGGACCAGATGGTTTTCCCTGTGAGTTCTACAAGACTGATTGGCCTGTCATTGGGAGCGATTTCATTGTTGCTGTCCAGTCGGTCTTCAGATTTGGATTTCTTCCAAAAGGGGTAAACTCAACCATTCTTTCTCTTGTTCCTAAGAAGATAAATTCTTTGGAGATGAAGGATTTTAGACCTATAGCATGTTGCAATGTTCTGTATAAAGTGGTTTCAAAGATCTTGGCCAACAGATTGAAGAAGATCCTTCCGAGAATCATTGCTGAGAATCAATCTGCTTTTATTAAAGGTAGTTTGCTTATGGAGAATGTCCTTTTGGCTTCAGAGCTTGTGAAGGACTACCATAAGGATTCAGTTTCGCCAAGAGGAGTGATGAAGATTGACATATCTAAGGCGTTTGATTCAGTTCAATGGCAATTTATTTTGAAAATTCTGGAGGCTGTTGGTGTTCCGGAGAGATTTATCAAATGGATCAGTCTCTGCATAACTACCCCGTCATTTCCTGTTCAAGTTAATGGTGATTTAGGGGGTTATTTTCAGAGTACTAGAGGCTTGCGTCAAGGTTGCTCTCTTTCGCCTTATCTATTTGTACTTTGTATGAATGTCCTCTCAAGGAAAATTGACAAGGCTGTGGTGGATAAGAAATTTAGCTTTCATCCTCGGTGTAAGTCTTTGATGCTCACTCACTTGTGTTTCGCGGATGACTTGATGGTTTTTGTGGAGGGCTCAAAAGATTCTATTCAAGGTGCTTTGTCAGTGTTTGATCAGTTTGAGATGTGGTCTGGCCTATCTATCAGCATTGCGAAGTCTACTCTTTATCTTGCTGGTGTTTCAGTGGCTGAGGAGGAGAATATATTAAGTAATTTTCCGTTTGCTAAGGGTGATCTTCATGTACACTATTTGGGTCTTCCTTTGATGACCAAAGCGATGAGAAGACATGATTATGCACCTTTGGTTGAAAGGATCAGAAGTAAAATTAGCACTTGGACTTGTCGTTTTCTTTCATACGCGGGGCGCCTGCAACTTCTTAAGGCTGTGATTATGAGTATAGTCAATTTTTGGGTCTCTGTTTACCTCCTCCCGAGTAATTGTATCAGTGAGATTGAGAAACTCTGTTGTGCATTTCTCTGGTCTGGACCAGATCTGAAAACAAGTGGAGCTAAGGTTTCTTGGAGTGTTGTTTGTCGAGAAAAGTATGAAGGGGGGTTGGGAATCAGATCTCTAAAAGTTGTAAACAGAGTAAATATGCTTAAGCTCATATGGAGGATGCTTTCTGGTAATTCTCTTTGGGGCAAATGGATTGATAACAACTTATTGAGGTCTAAAAGCTTCTGGGATTACAATGAGAAATCCCAACTGGGATCTTGGATGTGGAAGAAGATGTTAAAATTAAGAGAGGTTGCTAGGAGTTTCCACAAAATTGAGTTGGGTAATGGTAGGAACACCTCTTTCTGGTTTGATAACTGGTCTGATCATGGTTTTCTTATCTCTTTACTGGGTGACCGAGGCACTGCTGATCTTGGGATAAGTCGTGGAACTACGGTGGCAGATGCTCTGGTGGGTTTTAAAGGTAGGAGAAAACATCGTTCTACGCTTATGAATGGAATTGTGGAGGAACTTATAAAAGTTAAAGAGAACCTGAGTACTGATATTGAGGATGTTAATTTGTGGAAGTGGAAGTCAGGGTTCAAGAACTCGTTTTCTACTACTGAAACCTGGTCTATCATGAGAAGCACGGAGGAGTCTTATAGTTGGTCTAAATGTGTTTGGTTCTCTCAGCATACTCCTAAATTTGCTTTCACTGCTTGGCTTGCAGTAAGAGACAGGCTATCTACCATGGATAGAGTATCCAAATGGCAACATGGTGTTGATGAGACATGTGTTCTTTGTAAAAGTGCGAGGGAATCAAGAAGTCACCTGTTTTTTTAATGTGATTATGCTGGGAAGGTTTGGGAATCTCTAACTAAAGGGATTTTGCTGTTTGGTTCTCTCAGCATACTCCTAAATTTGCTTTCATTGCTTGGCTTGCAGTAAGAGACAGGCTATCTACCATGGATAGAGTATCCAAATGGCAACATGGTGTTGATGAGACATGTGTTCTTTGTAAAAGTGCGAGGGAATCAAGAAGTCACCTGTTTTTTTAATGTGATTATGCTGGGAAGGTTTGGGAATCTCTAACTAAAGGGATTTTGCTTGAAGATTACACGTATGTATATGGCCTGATATCTTGGCTATGATGGACGTTGGTTGTAAAGAGAAGCTAAGGAGATTTTGTCTAAGATACTCTTTTCAGGCGGCTATACACACATTATGGAGAGTAAGAAACAGGGCGAAGCATGAGGGAAAACTTATGCCTATGGGTATAGTTGTGAAGCTGATTGATAAGATGGTGCGTAACAAGCTGAGTATATTGTGTTCAAGTAAGGGGAGAGGTTGGGATAAGGCTCTTCAGTACTGGTTTAGTACAAGAATGTAATAGTTTGGGCGGGTAACAGTATGTAATAGAAGGGTTGGGATTACAAATTTGAGAAGGGCACACTTGGTGTAATAAGGGTTTTTCTTATGAGTAAAATTTAACATTCATTCAAAAAAAAAAATACTATACATAAACTCCAACTTATTTGAACATATTGTAATTTTCATAATTCATGAAACATAACTAATTCAAAAACGTAGTTTGGTTTTTAGAATTCATTTTGATTATTGTAAATATATAAGGTAATTTAAAAAAGTAAAAATAATTAGTTAAACAGAAGATAAAATTCATACATTTGTTATATGATAAAAACTTTATAATATATATGAAAGAGTAATATATATGTATATACACATGAAGTGGTTATAAATTAAAGGTTTTAACTTTATTAATATATTCAATTAAAAATAAAGGATAAAATAACATTCCTGATTCATTAAATTAATTTATATGAAAATATCATGAGATAAATAATAGTCTTGGTAAAAACATTATTACTTATTTTATTTATACTAATTATTATCAACAATAAAAAACACAAAATAACATCAAAAATAAATTATTACGATGATATAAATTCATACATATGTAATATAAAATGTTTTATATCTTCATTTATGAATAAAATCGTAAAAAAATATTATATGAAATGGTAATAAAGTATTAAACCAGATTTTTGAAACATATATTATTATTTTTAAATTGAATAAAATAAGTCAATAGAAAAGCATTTGAAAACAATTACTAGAGAGTGAGAAAATCAAATTGCATGCACGTGGTTGGTCATCAGCATCACTTTGTTCCTTTGTAGATCCAAGAAAATAGCACAAACATTAATCTACATCCAGATCATTATTATTTTATAATTTAATTTTGTTCTGTATTTAAAACTGTGATCGGCAAAAAGAAAAATACAGGTCAATCTGCATCCTCTATATATTATATGAACTACATTGGTTTTACATTTTCATTTGAAGATCTATCATGGGAATGAATGATTCTGGCATTATAATATATACTTTTTTTTGTTTCTGTAAGTTATTTTAAGAATGGATGCTAAATGGTCAATGATTATATATATTAATACGTCACATCACCTATCACTATCAAAACAAAGTTATTTTCCCAAAATCTGTGTTATTTAGTTTATTCATATGTGATGCATGTGAAACTACAATAAAGACATTTGATTTTAGTTTATAAAGTTTTATTGAAAATTATTTTCTATTTGTCAATCATTATATGTTATATGCTACATCAACTACCGCGATCAGTGGAGGAAAATGAGATTTTTCGTGTGTCTGCGATGGTGGTTTTTGTAACACCGACGCGGAAATTTTATTTAAATAGTTTTTCTCTTGTATTCTCTAGCATTATCGTATTATTTTTGTTGTTTTTTACAAAGTTTTTGAAGATATTTTTTTCTCCGGTTTTTATGATCGAAAAATATATTAGTTTTGATCTAATCATCGTTATAATGGTTATCGCAAATTGTTCGAAAGGATCTTCTGGAGAAGATCTAACTAACTAAAAGATATATTTTTATTTTGAAAGTTTTTATTGTGTAGGTAATGGACGTGAATGAATCCCGTTGTAATAGGGAAAAACACACTTTGATTGATAAAAAGCGCAGAACGCGTTGGTATCAATGTGTTGGAAAATACATCTAAGTATGTTTCATTTTTTAGATAATATAATAAACCATAATCTAAAACAATAATTAACACACAGAGTTAGTGACCTAATTAATTAAGAAATAAAGAGTTGGGATATGGGCCTGTTGGAGAACTATGTAGCTAAAGTTGATATACCACACATAAAGAATATGGTCATTAGTTCGACACATCGTCAGAACTCGTACTGCTAGAGCTATATACAGAATAGACAGTATATAGTCAAATATGGATATTGGGTGGCACGAAATATATTGATGAAAGAGGAAGAGGCTGAAGTTTGTGAACCTAGTATGACAAAGCTCCAAGCACATGCTTGGAAAGTACATGCACCCAAAAATATGTACCATCTTATGTGGCAACTAATAACAGGTCATGTGGCTGTTACAAGTATATTAAATTATAGACATATATATGAGATGTGATAATCACTGTCCACGATGTGGAGAACCAGAAGAATATGTTACACATGTAATCTTTCAGTGTCCTTCCGCAATGCAAGTTTGGGCATTATCATCTACTCCTACCAGTCATACCTTGTTTCCCCTTCAGAGCACATATGCGAATATGGGCTATCTCTTCTGGAGGAAAAATACCATAATGGAACTGGAATTGGACAAGGACCCTTATCCTTGGCTAATATGGTATATTTAGAAGGCCCGGAATGATAAGTTGTTCAGAAGAATTGATAGAGATCCTTTGGAACTACCCCGCAACGCGGAGAGTGAGTGTCGAGCATGGTTCCAAGCCAACGAGCAGATTATAATGCCATCTCTAGGAAGCACAGATGCCGAAAGCCAGATCATAAGTCTGTGAAACATTTGTATGGTAGATGCCTTTTGGACCTCTACATCTCAGCTCAGTGGATGTGGTTGGGTTTGGAATGAAAGTATGAGAAATAGTCAGTTAATGGGTATGCGCAACTTAAATAGAGTGGAGTCTGCTTTACATTCTGAGCTGTAAGCGCTGCGGTGGGCAATGGAGAATATGCTTCAACATTTGCCATGTCAGAGCTTTGGGACGGAATGCAAGGACATGATAGAGATGCTCAGAAACCCCCGATGATTGGCCAAGCTTCTCAACGGAGTTGGAAAATCTCATGACGCTGAGGATTTGCTTCTCAGATTTCAAGATTTTCTATGTTCCTAAGACAGAACGCTGTCTCTGATTCTTTAACTAAAACTGCTCAATCCTTTTATCGAGAACTCATATATGTTGGTTGTTCTATTCCTGTCTGGATTCCCAGAGCACCTCAAACTTGAGTAATAGATCAGCCTTTTGTTGCCAAAAAAAAAAAAAACTAACACACATGCAGAAATAAAAGAATTATACAAACTTCCAAGACATTTTAAGAGAAAATAATCACAAAACTTTCTAATATATGTCTCAAACGTACTTCAAACAATAGAAATATAAAAGAAGACTTTTAAGTAAATCTACACTTATTAGCTAACAACCTAATCAAACAAGAAATTTGTTAATTCCATAACTATAACACATTAAATTATGAAATTCATTCAAGACTATTAAAATACATTAACGCACACTGTAAAACAATTAAATCATGAAAAATATGAATAGTACACAAATGCAGTCTAGAGAGTTAAAAAAATCAATACTATTAAATTAGGAACATGTGAGTTGATATTAATTTAGTCCAATTATTTTTTATACAATATCTACTTTTTGATATTAATAACTGTCGTTAGATACTTTTTTCAAGAAAACTGTGTTAGTTAGGATCAACCGTTTTCCACATTTTTCTCTATGTCGATATCAATAAGTCAAACTATTTCATTACGTGTCTTTAGTGAAATTTACTAACCATAACTATTCATTTGGGAAAAACATTATACACCAGTCTTACAATATATATACATGCACTATATTTTTTTACTGAAAGCCTTTTAAAATATTTTTTATGTGCAGGTTTTGGAAACAAGATTAGTATAACCATGTTGTCATTGTAATCACTTTAATAGGTTTTTATTAATGTTTTGCAGTATTTTATTAAGGATGTTCCATCGAGATGGTAGAAGTGTTGCTGCTTTAATCAAACATATGCCGAAAAGGAGTATATATATGGGACGTTGAGGGCAGAGTACGGGGAACAAATCTTGAGAATAATAAAATCCAGTTTGATTTTGACAAAGAAGAGGATCTACAAAAAGTACTCCTTTGTAGACCCTGCCATTTCAATAAGTGGACTTTCTCATTAGAAAAATGGATGCTAACGATAAAAGAAGACTTCCAAAACTATTTACTCCTGTGGGTTACTATTGCCGGGATCCCAACGCACTACAAGAAGGACGAGTCCTATAGAAGCATAGGCCAAGCTCTGGGAGAGGTGGACAAAGTAGACGTTGCTAATGGAAGAGTTAGAGTTCTTGTTAATGCTGATGAACCTTTGCAATTTGAAAGGAAAGCTGGGTATGCAAATGGTGATGTTATAAAGGTGTCATTATCTTACGAAGAACTACATCGTTATTGCTTTACATGCAAACGAATTTCGCATGAAGAAGGCACATGCCCTGAGCTGAGTCCATAACATAGAGAAGCCAATCGTTTAGCCTGTCTGGATAACAAAGTGAAAGAGGAGCTGGCTGCTAAGGAGGCTTTCTCTGCTCCGATACGGGGGTGGGGACTACAGACGAGGTTTGAACCCCACGCGAGGAAAACCGATAACTATTCGAGGCAACTGAGTGGTAAGGAATCTTGTAGGAGATCCCCCGAACAAACTCATAGAAGGCTGGAGAGGACCAAAACTGGACAAAACCAGAAAACAGATTATGGGGATCTGAGAACAAGGATCTTGAGTAAGAGAGATAATCTTGGAAAAACATTCTGGAATAGACTAGAGAGCTATGAAGAAATAAATCCCCAAGCTCGGGAGAGACACCATCCCTATCGCAGGGACAAAATTGATGAGTCAAAATACAGCAACAGAGAACCAACAGATCGCTCTCTAAGGAGTCGCTATGGAGACTCTGCATCATCCTCCATTTGGAGAGTTAAGAGCCACGGTTCTGAGAATGGGGGTCGATCAAAGGAACAGAGAAATCAGATATGGAACAGAGCAAGAGACAACCATTGGAAAATTTTCCTCCGACAAACACACACAGGCACAGGGGAGTGCGCAGCCCAGACTCAAAAGGATTAGCTGCATCAAAGAAGCTTGCAAACAGAGGTCAAGCATCACCAAAAAGCAAGCAGGCAAGACAGAGACGTCTCATTCCAACGGGATCTCAAAGCTCGACGGGGGTCCCTCGTATTGAGGTGTATCCTTCGGCTTCCATAGGCCGAAAATCTTCTGCTGTATCCGGTTTGGTGGGGTCCCAAAAACCACCCAGTACTCATATGAGTGCAATCGCCTGGAACTGTCAGGGGGCGGGAGCCTACCTGACTAAGCAGCACCTACGGGAGTTGCATCGCTGCTTTCACCCTAGTTTTCTTTTCCTTTCAGAAACAAAAAAATAAATTTTCTTTTATGCAAGACTTTCAATTTGAATTTGGTTATGATAAGTTATTCACCGTGACTCTGTTGGTAGGGGCGGTGGACTCGCTTTGTTTTATATGGATGACTCTACGGTGGAGATTATATTTTCTAACGATAGAATGATTGACACTAAAACGCAGATAGAAGGACATGAAGTATTTATCACCTTCATGTATGGTGATCCGGTGGTTGAATACCGTGAGAATATTTGGGAACGTCTGCTGCGTATGAGCGCAAACATGACAGGGGCGTGGCTCTTAGTGAGATATTTTAATAAGATCACAAGTAACCTGGAGAAAAAAGGAGGGAGGAAGAGACCGGAAGCCTCCTTCTTGCCTTTTAAAAATATGTTGGCTGGATGCGGGATGATCGACTTTCCATCTAAAGGAAACGTGTTCTCTTGGGCAGGAAGGACGAGAGTGGGACGTGTGCAATGCAGATTGGATCGAGCCGTCGGAAACGAAGACTGGCATAACCTATTTTCCCACACTTATGTGGAGTATCTACTGCGCTAGGGATCGTACCATCGTCCCATATTAGCGAGGTTCCAGAATAGAGACGTACGAGGAAGAAGAAATTTCAGATTCGACCGAAATTGGTTTGGAAACGAAGGTTTCATGGATACTGTCAGAGGTGAATAGGAATCTCTAAAGATGGAACCAGAACTCAAGCTTTATGATAAAATCTGTAGAACGCTCAAGTCCATCTCGAGATGGAAGAAGCAGAACCCTACCAACAGCGCCAAGCTTATAGAAAGCTTAAAGCAGCAATTAGATCAAGCGCGGAATGACGAGAGTATTTCAAGTGAAGAAGAATTGGAACTGAAATGGAAACTTTGTGCAGCCTACAAAGAAGAGGAACTTTATTGGAAACAGAAGAGTCGAGTTCTATGGCTGAGAGAAAGAGATCGAAATACAAAGTACTTTCATGCGAAAATGAAACAACGAAGAGCCCGTAACAGGATCTTTCGACTGAGAAACTCGATGAATCAGTGGGTGTGTAAAGACGAAGATATAGAGGCAGTGGGCTCTGAATATTTTCAGATTTTGTTTACTACTACTAACCCGGATACCATTGATGAATCTCTCCGGTTTATTACCGAGTCAGTTACAGACGAGATGAACCAACAGCTACTCCGCATCCCTCTTGATGAGGAGATTAAAGATGCCACTTTTGCTATAAACCCGGAAAAGGCACCTGGTCCAGACGGTTTGACTAGCCTCTTCTACCAACGCATTTGGAGTTCGGTGGGGAAAGATGTCTGCAGTATGGTCTGGGGTTTTTTTGAGACCGGGGAACTCGATGAGAGATTGAACAGAACCAACATTTGCTTGGTACCAAAGACGGATAGACCGGAGGCAATGTCTGAATTTCGACCGATCAGTTTATGCAATGTTGGATATAAAATCATCTCAAAAATCATGTCATCCAGATTAAAGCGCATCCTCCCGAAGATCATATCGGAGGCGTAATCTGTGTTTGTGGCAGAGAGGCTGATCACCGATAATATCCTTGTAGCCCAAGAAATGTTTCACGCACTTCGTACGAACCCGAGCTGCAAAGGGAAGTTTGTAGCGATCAAAACTGATATGAGTAAAGCATACGACCGCGTTGAATGGAGCTTTATGGAAGCCTTACTGCTGAAATTTGGATTTCACCATCAATGGGTGGCGAGGATCATGAAATGCATATCCTCCGTTTCATATCAGGTCCTGATAAACGGAGAGGCTAAAGGACACATCAAACCGTCGCGGGGGCTCCGCCAGAATGACCCACTGTCACCGTTTTTGTTTATCCTATGCACAGAAGTATTGATTTCGCATATTAGACAGGCTGAGCGAGAACAAACCATCACGGGCATCAAAATTGCTAAAGGGAGCCCTGCCATCTCACACTTACTATTCGTTGATGACAGCCTATTATTTTGCAAAGCGGAGCAATCCCAATGCAAGAAACTGGTTCGAATCATTGACGTCTATGGGAAAGCCTCAGGACAACAACTGAATAAATCTAAATCTTCAGTTCTGTTCGGTTCTAAGGTCATAGCATCCACAAAAAATCGATCTGAAAAGATCACTTGGTATTAACAAAGAGGAAGGGATGGGGTTGTACTTGGGTATGCCGGAGAAGATCTGTGGATCGAAGGAACAAGTTTTTTCCTTCGTACAAGAGAGACTGAATGGCAGAATTAATTCTTGGTCAGGTAAACTTCTATCAAAGGGTGGAAAAGAGGTACAGATTAAATCAGTAGCCCAGGCAGTACCGACGTATGTGATGTCCTGCTATTTGATACCACTAGATATATGTAACAAACTTTCCGCCGCAGTGGCGACGTTTCTGGTGGAGTACAAGTAATAATAACCGAGGTATGCATTGGGTGGCTTGGGGAAAAATTTGTGTACCAGTAGAAGAAGGAGGCTTGGGGTTTCCGTGATTTTCGAGATTTTAATCTGGCCTTACTTGCTAAACAAGTGTGGCGTCTACTAACAAACCCTCAATCTCTGCTAGCAAGAGTTCTAAAAGGTAGATACTATAGACGCTCGAATCCTCTCGTAACAGGGAAAGCAAACTCCCCATCTTTTGGGTGGAACAGTCTGATGGCAGCAAAGACGATCCTTGTTGATGGAAAAAGAAGGAACATTGGAACAGGGGCAGACACGAAAGTCTGGGAAGATGCATGGATCCCTACGGAACCTGCTCGAGCGGCAAAACCAAGGACAGCGATCGTCGATACAGAGCTGAAAGTTCACCATCTTATTGATTTTGACAGAAAAGAATGGAATACTGATTTTATAAACGATGTTATTGCGGCTGAAGATGTGCCTCGTATCTTAGCACTAAGGATCAGTAGAATGAGACGCAAAGATAGCTACAGCTGGAAGCACACGAAGTCGGGATGTTATACCGTGAAGTCTGGGTATGACATCGCAGTCGAGCAAAGAAAGAAGCTGTGCGGGAGTCAACCTTCGGACAAAGCTGTAATGACTTAAAAAGAGAGGTTTGGAAATTGAAAGCCCCGCGGAAGATCAAACACTTCTTGTGGCAGGCTTTGTCGGGGTATGTTGCTGCAGCGAGTAAACTAAAAGAGAGACATTGTGAAAATGACTCGGTCTGTCAACGGTGTGGTGCAGAGCATGCCCGCCTGCAGTCCAATGTTGGGCCTTATCGACAGTACCGATGTCTCCGGGGATTTTGCCGAGCTCCTCCATATATGTTAATTTCGATAAACTCCTACAGTTGCAAAAAGATCCCATTCTTGCAGAGAGTACGTCGATGTTCCCATAGATGATATGGTACCTATGGAAAGCGCGAAACGACAAATGTTTCAACAATAAGGATACGACCCCTTTGGATACCCTGCAACTTGCGGGGTCTGAAGCTAGAGCTTGGACAATAGCACAAATTCTGCCGGACATAATACAGGAAGGGGAAGCGGGGGAAGAGAGGATAGCCAGGGGGAGGAACAAGGGACAAGGGGATGATGGAGATGTCTGCTTGACGCGTCCTGGGAGGTACAAGATACTGGATTTGGTTTGGGCTTCATCTTCTTTAAAGACGACTTGGAGGTAATGCGGGGTCACAGGAAACAAACCATTGTTGCTTCACCACTTCACGCTGAAGCGGAGTGCCTGATCTGGGCCATGGAGGAGCTTAGTGGACGCGGATATAAGCAGGTGTGCTTTGAATCAGATTGCCAACAGCTCGTACAAATCATTAATGCTTCGAAGCCTTGGCCAGCTCTTGATCCAGAACTTGATGCCATCAATGCACTTAGAAAATCTTTCAATTCTTTCTCGCTGAGCTTTATTTCTCGCTCTTTAAACGTCTGTGTGGACTCTCAAAAGAGGCCCGTTCACGAGATTCGTATTATGCATCTGTAGACATTAAGGTCCCTTTTTCGCTAGTTTCTGAAGCTAGTACAAGAGGACCGGTTTAAGTTTTAATTAAAGCTTTTAATGACAAAAAAAAAACTATTCATCTGGGAAAAACATTATACACCAGTCTTACAATATATATATACATGCACCATATTTTTTTACTTAAAGCCTTTTAAAATATTTTTTATATGCAGGTTTTGGAAACAAGATTAGTATAACCATGTCGTCATTGTAATCATTTTAATAGTTTTTTATTAATGTTTTGCAGTATTTTATTAACATTTTTCAGTTCAAAAACTATTAAGCTTTTGGAGTATAATCTAAAGTTTATGATACATAAGATATATGATCCAGAGGTTCTAATATATATGCAAATATACAAAACCTGCTATTGACTGTTATTAATAATTATAATATTAAAACTATTTTTCACAATATATGTTTCCAAATACAAATTTGAAGTCCGCATTTCAGATTTGTAATCATATAACTATAACTTCAAAATATTTTTGGGGAACAATTTCTGTATGTTGTAAAATTCCATAAAATGTACTTTTTATATCTATGAGTAAAGTATAGAGGATTACAGTTATAAACAATGTTTTAAAAACCATACCAGAAAATTAATCGAAATATTTTCTGGATCTCAGGTCAATATGAAAAAACGGTTCATAATATTAATAATTAATATTGAAATTTAATTATTTAAAATAAGCAGTTATTTTTTCTATTTTTCTGTATATGAAACACATAATTTTCCAGACATAATTTCTAGACACATAAATTAATATTAAACATAAATATGCATGATTACAAAAAACATAAATTGAAAACAAAAATTTACATTATTTTGTTACTCCTATTTGTTACCTAAAAATTTGACTCCTATCTAATTTATATTCTCAGTATTTAATATAGGCCTTGATTTTATTTCGAGTAAAAAAGTTAAGACAGCTCAAACTTAGATTTTGTTTTCTAGAAATAATATACAAAAATAATATGTGAAATATCTATAGCGCAAGTATATAGTTAAATAGAATACTTTACACAAATATGATTACAAAAAATACAAATATGAAAATAAATTTCCAGAAAAATGTAAAACCAAAATATATATCAACTCTTTCAGAGGGCGGGTCAAAATCTATTATACACTTATTAGCTAACAACATAGCACAAACCAAAAATTTGATAGTTTCATAATCATAACAAATTATCTTTTGAAGATCATTCAAGATCATTAGGATTAACTAACACACACTGTCAAGCAATGAATCAAGAAAACCTTAATGAATAATACACAAATCCATTATTAATAGAATTTTCTACATATACTCCACATTTAGTCTGCAAAATTGTAGACTTGTTTTGCAGTCTACATACGTAGACTGTCATATATGTCTACTAATTGGGGTTAGTTAATTGCAAAATTAACGGGTTATTTTCTGTATTTGTAATAAAAGTTGTGACTTGTATATTTTGCAAAAATGTTAGTTTTGTAGTTGACCCAAATTCACCATGTATTTGACCTTCAAAAATAGACTTCATTTTCAGTCTACATTTTTAATTTTTTTTACAGAGGTTAGTTTTGCAATTGACCAATTTTTAATTTCTACAAGTAGATTTAAATGGAAGTCAAAAGTTCGGGAAATGCAAAAAAAATAGCCTCTAGGGAAGTCTGCGTTGCAAAAAAAAATATAACTTTTGTCAATTGCAATACTAACATGTGCGTTGACAAGTATACCGCGTCATAAGTCTACAAATATGCATAGACATACAAAATAGTCTACTATCGCGACACAGATCTGAATAATGACAAAACTATGTAAAAATTATTTTTTTCTGGTGTAAAGTTTGTTTTCAACCTCTTCAACCGTCAAAACTTCAAATATGAGAAAAATTAGATTTGACTATTATTTACTAAAAAGTCAATGAAAAATGAAGCTTGTGTTTATATAAATAAAAGTTATGAGAATTTTTAGATGAAAGTGAAAAAAATGAGTGGAAATGCAGATTTGTTGGTGTAAAATGAGAAAAAAATACATAGAAACCGAATTCTTGAGCTATAATTCTTGAGCTATAAAAGCTCAAAAATGGTTGTTCACGTTAGTTGAAAAAATTGATGATATTGACATTGTTGTAAATAAAAAGAATTTTTAGGATGTTTTAGGCTTTTTGCCATTTTCAAAATTAAAAAAAGAAATTATACTAACAATTTTTAAATATTTTAAAAAACTAAAGAAGGTATGGAAACTTCATGGCTAAATAGTATTGACCAAAAAGAGATAGTTTTGTTTTTGGTTAGGAATCTCGAGTCATTTTTTTGCTACGATTTTGAGTCATTTTTTGAAAAAAAAACCCTTTAAAATGCATTATAACTTAGGAAAATTATGTACTATACGAAGTATTTCCTTCACGTCGAATACTAGTATGATATTTTATTCAAACTTTCCTATCAATTTTATATGTTGTATTATAAGTAGTCTCTATATATGATGTATTTTATTGTATTTAAAAAAAAAATGAAACATACTTAGATGTAAGATATATAACATTATAATAAGAACTCATATTTAGACCGAGTAAGAACATTTACTTTTTTGACATCAAAACTATATGTGTTTTCTGTAAGTTTATTGGTCACAAATTAGAACAATGTTATTATCTCATGCTCCTTATTAGTTTAAATTATTTTCTGAAGTCTTTTTTTTTTGTCAACTAAGAAGTCTTTCTTTATGTTAAATAAACTAAAGTTTTTTCTTTAGTTTTATACTAAAACAACTGTTTTCACGCTATAAGTAGTTTTTTCTTAGTTTCTATTGTTTGAAATGGTAAACTATAATGAGGAATATATTGTGAATATAGTAGTAAAATATTTTTGGTTAGTTGATTAATTATTAGGTTATTGATCTATTTAAACTCGACTTGCTACGATGGTTTACTTGCAAAATATCTTCGTTGTTCATCGTCTTCGACTCTGACGTTCTGCATTCAAAGTGAGTTCCGTCCTCATCCTAATATATTATCCTCTGTTTTTCAGTCTTATTTATGGAAAAGCATGAGTAATGTTTTTAAGATGTTTTTCTTTTGGTTCTTTTGTAAGCTTTTACATGGATTAGCTAATATTTATAGTTATATATCAAACAAAAGGGTGTCAAATTTGTGAAGATGAACAAGGGTGGAGCTGAACAGGAAGGTCATTCTTTAAAGAAAGTCCAAAACATAGTTTTAGTAGGTCGTACAGGGAATGGAAAAAGTGCCACCGGAAATAGCCTTATTGGAAAAAGAGTTTTCGTGTCCAAAGCACATGCATCTGGTGTTACCATGAAATGCCAGACACATGAAGCTGTGACAAAAGATGGTCACAGAATCAATGTGATTGATACTCCAGGTACATAGTTAGTAACTTAGATTGATTTAGCAGTTTTATTTTGTTAATTGTATGTATTGCTTGTTTAATGTCGATGGTCTGCGATAGGTCTGTTTGACATAGCGTTGTCTGCTGAGTTTATAAGTAAAGAAATCGTTAGATGCCTCACTCTAGCGGAAGGAGGAATACATTCTGTAATCCTAGTTTTATCGGCGAGGACTCGAATGACTCAAGAGGAAGAGAGCACACTTAGTACACTGCAGGCTTTATTTGGAAGTCAAATCCTTGCTTATGTTATTGTCGTTTTCACCGGGGGTGATGTGCTGGAAGAAAACAAGGAAACACTCGAAGAGTATTTGGGTAGAGATTGCCCTGCCTTCATAAGGGTCAGTGCATTGAACATATATGATGCTTGAAAACAAAGGGTTAAGATTCTCATTTATGCGAACTTGTGAATTACAGGAAGTTATCAAACTGTCCAGCAACCGAATGGTTCTGTTTGACAACAGGACTTATGATGAACGCAAGAAGGCAGAGCAAGTCCATAAACTTCTCTCCCTAGTAGAAAAAATTCGAAAAACCCACCACGGAGAGGCGTATACCGACGACATGTACCATGAGATAAAGGTAAACTTTATATTATGGCATCTTCATCTCTTGCACTAAAATAATTGCCTCAGAGAATATTTGTATACGTATTTCTACATGTGAGCTATCTCAGGCAGAGCAACAAAAATTACTTAAGAAGCATGAGGAACTGGAATCGAAAAACCATCCAGCAGAATTGGTGTCGCTGATGAAAGATAAGTTACAAGCGTCGTATCAAGAGAAAATGGACCAGATGTCAAGCACGGTAAGAAAAAACAATTAATTATCTAGATGAATAGTTGTTAATTGCTATTTGTAGTCCAATTATTAATCTCTTGATCTATTGATAAGATGGAGATGAAGCTGAAAATTGCCTTGGAGGAGCAGGACAATATGCCATCTGCGCTAAGCGCTACAGTGGGCTTCCTACCTAACGGTATGCCAACCGTATCAGTGTCAATACCTATGAAGCCATTACGTGGGGGTCATTGCAGTATCCTCTGAACAATGTCTTCTGTTTGTACTCTGTTTTCCCTTCTATCAATATCATTCCCCTTTTAATGAGTTTTTACATTTTCCAAAATTACCTCTTAATGATATGAACAAAATTGCATGAATAGCAATATATTCTTTTGGTTTTTAGGACTAAAAACAATATAATAATGAGTTTATGAATTTCTTCAAAAATTCACCTTCAAATTATTTATGAATTTTCTTTCAAAAATAAACACACCAGCCTTAATTGGCATAGTTAGAGTTGGAAATTTTGATATTACTCTGCGGGTTGATCCGCCACAGAACAGGTCGATCGTTTTGAAAAATTTAAGTTGCAGATGCAGATCAAGTGTATTTTACGCGGAGGTACAGGTTGTTCTAATTTCAATTACGGGTACCCGGTAATCCGCAAAAATATAATTTTCTTTTTTAAGTTTATTTTTCAACAATATAGTAAATTTCGTTAAAAATAATTATTTTTTAAAAAATATTAAAAATTTAATTAAAAATATACTATTTAATAGTATTTTGTCGAAAATAAAATTAAAAATAATTATTTTTATTATTTATTAATTATCCGCGGGTCTCTTAGATTACCTGCAAAACTAAATGGGGTAGATGCAGATAATATTTTTTTTTGCGGGTCAAACGGGTCGGGTAGGGCGAGTTTGACCCACTTCTCAGCACCAAACGTAGTTAATTGATATTATTTTTTCAAAAATATAATTACATACAATACATTTACATAGATATTGATGATAACAATAAATTAAAATCTGCATTAATCTCTTAAGGTTATATTAGATAGTGGCATTTTATATTATCAAAGCAAAAGATTTTGTAGATAAAACAACAAAAATGATACCCGCGCTTTTTAAGCGTGGGTCAAAAATTATGTATTCCAGTTTCTACTTTGTTATCCCATTTTGTTCATTTTTTTCTAATCAAACTAGAACTTCCTCAAAGCTCTACCATGAGGTAAAATATTACATTTATCATTATTAAAAAAATTCTTTTTTTTAATATTTCGGTTACTTTTTAATTTTATGTTTTTTTATATGTTTGTGTTTTGTGTAACTTAACGTACCCATAATCAAAATACCCAAGCTAATCAAAGTACCCATAAGATAATTTTTATTTTAACTCTCAATAAATATAATACATAAAATTATTAAAATATTTTTATTATTGTAAAATATAAATATGCATTCATGAATTTCAAAACTTTATATCTTATACTTATATTTATGTATGTAACTTATTATTGATCATCGCTTTATTATTTATATTTTTAAAAATCAACATATGTCAAACTATTAAAAATATAATGAAATACTTACACATGTAAGCGATAAATAAAACTAATTTGATTTTGACTTAACTAGAATAAAAAATAATTTTTCATTTCTTTTACATTTGAAAGAATCAAAATGAGTAACTGGACTACTTCAACTTATATCCAAACCAATGATCTAACTACAACAAAAACATAAAACTTTATAATAATAATTTATTTATTTTATAAATATTAATTATAGGATGCCTCAATAGATATTAATATAGTAATATACACTATTAATCAATTGTTACAATCTAGTTCTTTTGTAAATTATATATATATATATATATATATATATATATATATATCTTATATAATAAAATTAAGTTTTCTCCCTTCTCCTTGTGCCACATCAGCAGGGAGATAGGGGCAAAATATTCCACATCAGCATACTTAAAACTACTTTAACGAAACAATTTTTTTGTTCAAAAACCTTCTATGAGCCATTATGGGCTCTATCACCATTTATGCCAAGACTTTTGTTTGGGCTTATACAGCGGTCCTTTTTCACCTTATCCTTTCATCAAAGTTTACAAACCCTTAGATCAAATGCTTCCAATTCAACTTCTCCGGCGACGTGTAACGCTCAGTAGTAATGACATTCAATTATGTTAACCCACTAATCCCCCAGACCTCCTCTTCATTGCTTCTTTAATTCCTCCTGCGTTGTATATATACACATACTGAGAGTCCCCTCAAAACCCTCGACTTCCATCCAAAAAAATTTGCTCATGTCTTCGCTTAATCTACGTTTCTGAAGATGACAACTTCTCGGAATAGTCTTAAACTCTACACAAGGTACAATTCCCTAACTCTATCGGAGTTTGGTTATCTACCGGTTACACTAACCAAACATGGATAAGAAGGATAAGAATATGCTTCGTATTGTTTTCATAGTTCCTGTAATCTAGGTTCTTTAGTTTCGTAACCAAGTCTTACTCTAGCTTAGATATTATATTTCGGGAGTCAGAGTTGTATATATGAGAACGTGATCTCTCTCTATCAATACATAGAAATTTCAAGTCTCTGCAATCTCTTTAAAATCTAAACTCGCACATCAACCTAACTTTCGTTCTGAAACTACATATAATGAACAAAAATAAATCAAAGTCTTGCCTTTCTGCCCAGGTGTTTATTCAAATAGCATGCCCCCAGCATTGATATGTGTTGTTGCCCAAGACTGAAGGCCCCGCTGTGGCACACAATTTAGAATCTCCTTCTAAAAATGGTAAGAACAGTTTCACACCTTTTTTTTCTTTTGTAACACAAAACAGTTACACACTATTTATGAATCTTTACTAACTCTGTTCATATTCGATTACAACAATGATTAAATTTACAGCAATAACGCATCTACACCGAGCCAGACGAGTGCAAATTCGGGCCTTTAAGAGAGGCGGCATATCCACGTAAGCTTATATTAACCAACTATATCCGCATATAAGATAGCCATGAAATCTGCAATGCTATAGAATGATGAACAGGCGGACATTATAAAAAGCACATGTTTTAAACATATGCAAACACGAGCAACCATTTTACTTTTACATCTTCATTTTTCCTAACTTAATCAAAAAATACACAATGGTTTGCAGGAAACACTCAACCCCTAAAGCAGGGAACTGGGAATTAGTCACATGTCTTAAGTGTAGTACTTGCTATGGATAGCAGAGTCAGTTAGTGATTTTTAAGAACCTGTAGATGCAAGAAAATAAAACACATCGTGAATAGGTTTATAAGGTTGAGATGAAGTAAGGTCGTGAAATGGTTCTCATGACTTTTATAAGTTGCAATATTTGTGTTCAGATTTTCCACCTCTTTCTTATCAATTTGTCATTCTACTTCTCTTCTTTCTCTTTACCTTGATATTAACTAAGTGTTTCTTCTTTTGCAGGTTTTCTTCTTTTCTTAATAGTCTTTCTCTTTCTTTTGCCTTGATATTTGTTACTAGATCTACAAATATCCTTCATCAAAAACTGATCCCACAATGTTTTGCGGAAAAGAACACTGTCACAAAGGTCTTTTCGATGCAACAGACTCGATATAGATAAAATGAATGAAAAAGTTTCCTATCATTAATTTGATTGGGAGAATGTTTTCGTAAACCCCTGTTGAATGAATCGTTTCTCAGTTATGTTGTTGTTGTTGCAAATACTAAAGTTCTTTACTATCAGAGAATGCACCATTGAAGATAGGAAGGAGTTTGGTAGATCTTCAAGACTCTGCTTCTGAGTTATTGATGCAATTGGGAGCCGTAATAAAATCACATTGGATGACTAAATCACATCATTTTTCATTTATTGTGGTATTTTCTCAAATGAGAAACTTGGCAAGTACCTTGGGTTGCCCTGAAAGAGCAACAATAGCTTTCTTCGAAAAGGACAAAGTGATTTATCTTTACTTTATCCAAACTACTTTTGAGTTCTCTGTTTTTGCATATTTTCCACAAGCATGTTGTGTGTTTTCGTACTTTATAAGGTTGATTTAAATTTTTAATACATAAAAGACTATTATGTTTTCTGTGGTATTTTCTTTTGTTGATGGTAAGTAAATTGAAAAAAACGAGAGGGCAATTAACTTAGTTACAATGATACTGATATCAAAGTTTAGACCCTTTTTATACAAATGTGAGTCCCTTATTAAGACATCTTCATGTTCTTTATCGTTCACACATAAAAAAATTTAACCGGAAAATATAAAACCAAAATAAAGAAGAAAATAAATAACATTTAATACACAATAATCAAATCATAAAAATAAAGGATAACTAAATGTTTATTGAAACTAATTTTCCGCGCGAAGCGCGGACTAACCACTAGTATATATATATATATATGCATGAGACTTCAAAATAGTATCATTATTTTTATTTATGTAATTTTGAATCAAGCACGAGTCATCATCTCATATGTCCTATAGAACAAAAAAAAGAAAATCCACTATATCATTCACTAATCTCAATACCCTTTATCATTTAATGAAAACATTGAAACCCGATTTTACCCTTGTTTATTTTCAAATCATTATTTTTAATTACAAATTTTAAAAATTCAAAATCTTCAAATTTTGTACAAATTGTAATTATGGATGTACAACTAATCAACTAGTTATATTGTATCTAACGAGTTACTATGTAGTTCTCCATAGTTATACTAGTAATACTTATTAGTTATAGTAAGTTTTACTAGTATTACTTATATGGTTGTATTGAGTTCTACTAGTAATACGCATCTAGTAGTACTGAATTTCATTTGTAATATTGATGTAGTTGTATGAGTTCTACTAGTAATACTCATCTAATAATACTGAATTCTACTAGCAATACTTACATAGTTGTACTGAATTCTACTTAGTTATACTTATATAATTCTACCAAGTTATACGAATTCTACTGAATCCAAATTTGTAAATTAAATGAAAGAAAACATGACCAAATACAATTTACAAAATTATTGATTCATGACAAATAGAATAAGAAACATATTCAAATAAAGAAAAAAAATCCAGAAAAGCTCAAAATTGAAGAAAAATAAGAAGAACGCTAAATTAAAAAAAAATACCACATTTCTTCATAACACCGTTTCTGCTTCATCATCTTGGCGGTTGTTGTTTATTCTGTCGTCAATTCAAGTTTTTGTTAGTATTTACGGAAGAATGTGATGGTGGCTAAAATCTAAGATCTGGTTTTCCGTAATAAAAGTGAGAAAGAACAAGGAAGAGAAGAAGAAGAAGAAAGAATAATCCAAAAGAAATATAAACCTCAATGTATAAAGAGAAGAAAAAACAGTGAAAAGGTAAAAATTCCAGTTACAAAAGAGATGGAGAGAATCGCAGAGATAAAAAGAGATAAAAAGAGAAAGACAAAGATGAGAAGAGAAGAAAACGTAAGTTGACCGGGTCAGGGTGATTGTGGTTGAGTGGTACGGAGGCGGGACTGGGACACCAACATGTTTCAGGTTCGACCCAACTGCTGCGCGAAACAAAATCACAATTATCTTAGTCACCTAACACGGATATGGGCCATGTTTTAGGGCCCATTTGAATGCCTGGAGAGAGGGTCTATCTATGGGCTGCACCTCCCCTTGGGAAATTAGTCTGGGCCTCTTCATAGGTCTAAGATACCCCAAGTTAATCAAAAAAAAAACGTAACTAAACAAAAAGAAACTGAACAACACTTATGATTAGGCTTGAGAGTAAAACGGTAAAAGAATTAATTTATGAATTAAAATTAAATCAAGACTAAATTATAATTTGAAGGAGGATATTTGAATTTTTTCTTATAGACATAAGAACATAAGAGATGATTTCTCATCAAACACTTCAATTTCTTTTTTTATATACTTCATTCTAAGCACAATATATATTAAGTTATAAATAATCTTATCAATAACAACCTAAATGAAAATAAGAAAATTAATGAAAATGTTAATATATTTAGAACAAAGAATGATATAGTTTACCTAAATCTTGAATATTTGAAGATAATTTATTTTTACATTAATTTTTGAGATGCAATTGAGTTTAGGTAACTCATGGTTCTTTGTGTTAAGCTCAATGAGCTTCCGACCTAAAACCAATTAGTGATTAGTGGAGTGGTTCATCTATCTTATATATTACGAATGATCCTTTCCAATATCCGATGTGGTACTTTTGTCCCTAATACTTTGTATGTCAACATAGCGGTCTAACCAAGTATTCTTCTGAGTGATTATCAACATAGAGTTTGAATCCTGGTTCGAGTTCAAATATTTTCTCAAATGTAATTCTACAAATTATTCTTCTGGGAGAGTATCAAAAGGTAACGACGGTTTTCTGCAATGCCATGGAGAAGGCGAGGGACCATCTCTTTTCTGAATGCTTTTTTTTCGGGTGGCATATGAATGGGGCTAAATACAAAGCTCCAGGTCAACCTTTACTCAAGAAACGGGTCCACTCTACTGAGGTTGATGGTCGACAAAAGACAGGATAAAGTTCAATTTTTTCTTCTTCGGTCAGTCTTCCAATCAACTGTCTACACGGTTTGGTGGGAACGAAATGGGTGAAAGCATGGATAACTGCCACTAATTGTGACACAGATGCAGTGCTATATCGACAAACACATCAGGAACAAGATTTCCACAATCAGGTTGCTGGGAAGAAAGGGACATGAGGACACTATGAGGAGATGGTTGGAAGCTAGATAACACATTCTTTTAAAAGTATTTGTTAAGCTAGTTTACAAATAGAAAACATGCTGAATTCTTTGTAAAAAAAAGTTTTTGGGTTGAACAAATTTGGCATTCATTCAAAAAAAGAGATAACAACGGTTCTTCTTCCACATAAGAGCTCTCAAATCCAGCATATATGAGAGACATTGAGAGAGTAACCGACAAGACCAAGATTGCAAGAAACGGAAACATCCATTTCCTGTCTCTGAAAACCCTAAACCCTGAATGTCTGATCTAAGTCACCTTCCTATACACTTTCTTCATTTCCTAAACAAAATAAGATGTTTCCCTATTCCATGAATGATGAACCTGATTCAAACAAGAGACCAAAGTCTTAATCTTTTGTACAAATAATTAAGACAAGGGTTGATAGATAGTTACCAGAAGTACACAAACCCAATAAAGATTGTGCTGCAGAGTTTTATGTTCAAAGCCCCTCAATAAAGACGCAAAAAAGTTGATAAGAACACTAACAACCAATGCACCAACCGAACAATAAGAAAACGTTTTTTAGTACTGTTGATTGCTTTTGGCATGGCAAGCGAGAGAAAATTATTGTTTAGGTCCTGAGCTGAATCAGATCTAATTTAACTAAATCGAGTTCAAGAAACCAAAAAAATGCTTAAGTTTAAGTCTTGCATCATTTTAAAAGAACATAACAAGACAACGACTGATGCTGCAGAGGAAGATTAGCAGATAAGCTTCTTCTAACAACTTTTACAGGGAAGACATCAATTTTTTCCCCGAACAAGTCTATTAACGAACGATTCAAGCTAAATCCAAGATGATGAAATTGAGCTATGAGAGAGAGAGAGAGAGCGAGTTTGAACTTATGAAAAATTTGTTATTCACATTAATTGTTAACTATACAAGCTAAGGTACAGCTTTATATACTAAGCTGGTATTTAAAAGTAAACCAAGTAATCACTTAACCAACATTATACCAACATTAAACCAATTATCCTAAGATGCCTCCCCTCAAATCTTTAGCTTCTGTTTCTGGTTGAAGATAAAGACTTGACATAGAGAACCTGCTTAAGAGAGAATGAAAGTGACCACGATGTAAAGCTTTGGTCAAGATATCGGCAAGTTGATAACCCGTAGAAACATGAAGCGTTTGCAAACGTCTCGCCTTCAGTTGATCCCTACTAACTATATGACAGTCAATATCAATGTGTTTAGTTCTCTCTTGAAATACTTGGTTCATGTCTATATGAATCACTGACTTATTATCACAGAACAGCTTCGCAATGGAGGTACAAAGACGTGGAGATCCTTCAGAAGTTGCTGCATCCAAATCATCTCACACGTCACAAGAGCCATACTCCGATACTCTGATTTTGTATTGCTTCGACTCACAACATATTGCTTCTTAGATTTCCAGGATATCAAGGAAGTTCCCAAGAAGACACACATCCTAGTTACAGACCGTCTAGTATGCTTGCACGTTTCCCAATCTGCATCAGCAAAGGCATTGAGGCACAGTTCTGTATCTGCAGGATAGAACAAACCAAGAGCTGGATTCCCTTTGAGATATTGCAACACCTTATGAGCTGCCTGTAAATGAATATCAGTTGGAGCTGACAAAACCTGTCTTAATTGATGGACCACATAGGTGATATCAACTCGAGTGATAGTCAAGTAAAGAAGCTGCCCAATGAACTCACTATAAACTGTACGATCAGGTTATGGCTTTCAGAAATATTTAGACAAATGTAAAGAAGGATTCATAGGGATAGTACTTGGTTTACAACCAAGCAAGCCTGAGTCTTCAAGTAGATTCATTGTGTACTTCCTCTGACAGACTGCTATACCCACATAATAACGATCAATCTCAAGACCAAGGAAAAACCTAGCATTACCTAGATCCTTAATCTTGAATTCAGAGGGTAACAAGTTCTGTATACCCAGTTGAACTTCATTATTATTGCTCACAATGAGGATATTATCCACATAAACTAACACAGCAATGAAAGTAGTCTTGGTGGCCTTCACAAAGAGAGTATTATCAGCCGATGATTGGACAAAGTTAGCACCAAGAAATACTTAAGAAAACCTCTTATACCACTGACGAGAAGCCTGTTTGAGACCGTATAAGGACTTTCTAAGTCGACAAACAAGATTAGGAGGAAGAACAGTCCCTGAAGGAGGAGTATATCCCTGAGATAACCGCATATAAATCTCCTCATAAAAAAATTCATGTAAAGAGGCATTAGAGACATCCATCTGGTTCAAAGACCATCCTTTAGCGGCAGCTAATGCCATCAAAAGCTTCACACTGGTAAGTTTCGCAACAAGGGAAAATGTATCAACATAATCAATACCCTTTTGTTGTGTGTATCCTTGAGCCACCAAACGAGATTTAGGCCTTTCTATGGTACCATCGGCATTATATTTAATGGTATGAACCCATTTTCATCCCACCACATTCTTTCCTGAAGGAAGACTCTCAATATCCCAAGTTGTATTTTGCTCAAGAGAGGATCCAATGATGGTTCAGTAGGATGAGAAGCAGTATCAGAAGAACACATAGGATGAGTGCAATCAGAATGCAAATGTTCAGGTAAATAAAATGTCTCAACGTAATGAAAAGGTACAGTCAAAGGTAAGATAGTGTTGGGAAACATATCAGCAGCAGTAGAGACCAAGTCACTAGTTCGAAAAGGAAAGTCAGACTCATGAAAGACAACATTTCCAGAAATAGAAACAGATCTTGACTCCAAATACAGAAACATAAAACCTTTGTAACCTAGTGATAAACCAAGAAAAAACAAGGTTTAGAGCAAGGGGAAAACTTATTCATATCCTTCAAGAGTGTAGAAACATAGCATAAATAACCAAACACTTTCAGCATAGAGTAATCAGGTTTCTTACCTAGCAACAATTCAAATGGTAACTTGAGACCAAGCAAAGGCGAAGGTAACCTATTGATCGAAAACATGGCAGTCAAGACACAATCACTCCAATATGCTAAAGGAATTTGAGATTGGAAAAGCAAAGCATGAGCCACAATAAGCAAATGTTGATTTTTTTTTTCTCAACAACTGAGTTCTGTTGAGGCGTATATGCACAAGAGTAATAGTGTAACATACCTTGTTCCTTGATAATATCAGTAAAAGCTAATTCAGGGCATTATCAGAGCGTATAGCTTTCACTTTAGTATTAAATTGTGTAGAAACAAGAGCTAAAAAGCACGTTATTATGACAAAGATACAGAAACATCACTTTTATTTCTCAACATATAAACCCAAGTCATTCTTGTACAATCATCCACACAAAGCAAGGAAATAACAAAATCCATCAGCAGACTCTTTACTGAAAGGACCCCAGACATCTATATGGACTAAATCAAATGGTTTAGAAGACATGTTATTATGAGAAACGTAAACCAATATTTTCTGTTTAGCTAATGGACAAACGGAACAATGAGCTATGTAGAAGACAATACAGACTTTAAACTTGGTAAATCTTGCAACAATTTCTGAAAAACACCAGACGAAAGATGCCCTAGACGAAGATGCCATAAGTGCTCATCAACCAAAAAGATCCACAAAAGAACGTAGCAGGAGATGATTTCGAGAGGGAAGGTGTCTCAAGAATATAGAGCTTGTGAAAAAGATTACCCCTCCCAATCATCAGTCTCTGTGAAAGTTCATGTAAAAAAACAACCATTTGAAAAGAAATGAGCAGAACAAAACAAAGTTTTCAAAAGATTACTCACACAAATGAGACTAAAATGGAAATTTGGAACATGTAAAACATTATACAAAACTAATGCACATGTAATATGAATGACACCCATATGGGTAATGGGAACTTTAGTTCCATTAGGCAAAGTGACAGTGACATTATGAACTAGTGTATGCTCTGTGAACGTTGCTAAATCTGAATAAACATGAAAAGATGCCCACTATCTGTAATCCAAACATCACGTGGAAGGATATATTGTATAGTAAAAAAGACAATGATCACGAAAAGTAAGAGCTTTATGTTCATATTTGATAGTAGAAGGAAAAGGGAATGTACCAGTTGAAGAAGCAGAAGCTATAGCATCATATTCTGTGATTGTGGCCCTCAAAGAAGTAACGTGAGGCTCTTGACTCGAACTTGTGAATCTATACTATTATTTGCGAAGTAATTTTTCGCAACGGAGCTCCCACGTGTAAAATTAGAGTGGTTAATATCGTTTATACCCTTAATGAAAATAATATATAAATTACATACAAAATAAAAAGAATTTAAATTATTTTGATTGGATATGTAACTAAAATTAATAATAATCATAAGAATTATCCAAAATCTAAATAATATATTTTTAAATAAGATAATTTTGATATATATTGTGATGTTATCTGAAAATATATTTTGATAAAAAATTTAACAATTAAAACAATAGAAAATACATAAGTAAATATTAATCAAGTCAACTTCTTAATTTTATATAACTGAAAAAATAATATTTGATTTTAAAATTATTTTTAATAGTGAACATAATTTACAAAGAAATATATGTAAGAATTTTTGAATGAAAGTATAAATATTATTGGTTTCAAAAAATAATACACAAATAATACTTTATCATTATAATCTTTTAATTAGTAAAAGATGTATTAATAAAAAAATTAAAAAAATTTGGTCCGTAAGTGCGGATAAAACACCTAGTTATACTGAGAAATCAAATGCTAAATTTGCTGAGGTGTGAACTCTTTAACGGTCATATTAGTCATATTATCACGTGTCCAAAACACGAATCCACTGTGTTTCATAAAATTTTATGTTAAGTGGCTTTTTATTTGATATGGACCTTATATTTGTTCAATTCGGTGAGCCCATCAATGAGTTTCTCCAATTGTAACGCATCTTTCACCGACATTTTTTATTAGCTTTTGGTCTCCGCCGTTCAATGTCAAGACAGAACCAGAGTTTTTAGAGAGAGATGATTCAGCTTCTTGCTAAGAGCACCATCAATGCAAGATTTTAGAGGGTTGCTTAGGAGGGGGACACCACAAAAAGAGGAAAAAACAAGAAGCATCGCTGTCAAAATTGCTTGAATAAGCAGCAGAACTTGTTCTGTTTCGCGGTCCCCATGCCACGTGGCGGCCCGCGATTGGTGAACTTTTTAATTTTTTTTTTGAAACGAAAAAAGTAAAAAAAAAAAAGCACTCCATAAGCACTCGTAGCATTAATCATGTTCTAACGCTCTATACCAGTTACAGATTCCCCATCATAGTCATTCTTAAATCATCACTCATTATCTATTGATCTTCTTCATGCGAGGCGGTGGAACTTTCGATTATAAAAGGGAAGAAAATGGCTAACGATCTTCCTTTCCTATCTGAAGACTGGACAATGCTCCACCACTGTTCAAGTCTGGTTGCTCCGCTTCTAGGGGGGCCAGGAACGTCCAAAGCGGCGGCGAACTCATGGGAGTCGATATGTTGCTGCTTGAGTCCCAGGTTTGTTCTAGATTGTTTTTTTAATGGTACCGGCAACGTTCTAGCACCATCCCAAGAGACGTGTACTCTATTTATTATCCCCGTTTGGTGATTTTAATCTTAGAAGGTCTGTTTCAGATTGATTCATTCAGTATAAATATTTTTTTAGTTTGAGTAGTTTCTCTTCAAGTTAGTTAGTGCTTTCTGTTTACGGTTTAACGTCAAGTTATTTGATTTGTGCTGTAGAATCTCTAGACGAGGTTTATGATTCTGAATTGAGTTTTTCCAAAGGCATCTTCTTATATTTCGCACAAGGCATGCAAGTTTATGTTTTCATGAACATCTTACTTACTCAGCTTTGTATAAGATGTTTAAAACATGACCTGTAATATTGTTTTCGTTCAACCTCTGCTTTTTCCAGAGCTAAAACCTTATTTTGGCATTTTCAGATTTATAGGAACTTCGGCCCGGAACATGGAAGACCTTGACAGTACACCGAGGCTGATAGCTAGCTTCAATTTGTAGAGGGAACGTTGAGGTAAAAACATCTGCCTTCCATTGCACCAACTACACTCTGTGAGAATGTATTTTCCCCTGCAAAATTTTCCCTTCCTTTTGTCAACTAAGCCCTTAAGAAAAAAAAACACAATGGAATCCATTGGTTTGATTCACTTTCGTACATAATTTCCCTTTTCTCTGTGGATTTAAAGGCTCTTTTTTTGGTTTAGCGAAGAACTTGATCGTAGCTTTGTCTGCGAAAACATGTTCCCAGAGCTCTATTTATTGATCTCGAGCCCACTGTTATCAACGTAGTCCGTAGGGAAACTTACCATAAGCTTTTCCATCCTGAGCAGCTAACCTCTAGGAACAACTTGGCCGAAGAAAATTATACTGGCGCGAACACCATTTCATTATCTCTTCTTCTTACTGATTCTTCAAATGGTGATTAGAAGTTATGCTGTTGCAGTTTGAATGGAGAGTGTGAACCTTTGTCTTAGTGGTGTGAGAGAACTTCTCCATTTTCCTAAATTTTGCGACCTCAGTGTTGCGGTTGTGGTGCGTTGAAATTTTGAACTAAAGATCTCCTTCAAATGTCTCCAATTTTTCTTTCATATCTTGAATCACCATTGCTGTTTTTGCAGGTCAACTTAACGAATCTGGAACATATTAATGAGAATCATAGGCACGAAGGAACATAAGGAATTGGTAATGAGGAGCACGAAAAAAGGAGCAAAATGCGGTGGGGATGGAATCAGAGCAGATACACGTGTCACACATGATGCGTAACATAATATGTGATCTTTTTTTTTTTTGAACACAATATGTGATCTGTTCGGATGATTTCTACGTAAATGTCGTTAGGATTCTGGTGGGATGGAAGCGAGTGTTAGTAAAAGAGAAAATTTTAGGGCTTAAATATTTGGTATCATGCAGTTTTTTATATTCTTACATTTTCGGATTAACGGGAAAATCTTTTTCAACTCTTAGCTTTTATCTATCATATTAGTTAGTGACAAACACTCGAGTTGCTATTTCTTTGTGGTAATTATTTTCTACCGTCTAGATCATTCCCTAACCTTAGTTTGGTCTTTCATATTTTTTATCTGTATTCTTATAACTTAAGAGAAAGGTTGGTAATATAATTTTTTTAACTTTGAGATCAGTATATACTTTTACATTTCTTATTTAGTGTTCTAAATTTTATAGATCCTCTCATAAACAGAAAAGGATGTGTACATAAACTAAACAATAATTAGAATAATCTGCAAAACCTTAATCCAAAATGACCATTGAGATTCTTGAACTGCATCAGTACTCGTCAAAAGTTTGCTGAAGGAGGAATGAAGCAGACCAATTGTTTCTGCCTTCTCTAAAATTTCTTGCTTGGATTTATAAAAAAATTAAAAGAAATAATTTTATTCAATAATAAACTATCTAACATCACACAACTGTTTCTAGGAAGAAACGTCTTCATCATCTATATTTACATGTATGTAATTTAACTATGTATATATATTAATAAATATAAATATCTAATAAATGAAAGAAATAACTATATTCAACATTAAACTATAATAAATATAGTCCATATATAATCATTTAGTTATGTAGAATAAAATTATTGTAAGGATTATATTTTATAAGTTAGTCAGTAATATATATATATATATCAAAATTTAATCAATAATGTTGATATATAACAATACCTATAAGATTCTTACAAACATCTATATATAAAAAGCTAAATATTTTTATTTTATCTATCTTAAATAGTTTAGTTATAATGAATAAGTTATTTCTTTTATATCATATGTATCATTAGTTTTAAGAAAAAATGTGAAAGAATAATTTAATTCATGAAACAAATATTTAACTGCTGAAACATAACTTCACTATACTTAATTCAGTCGACTGTAATTTTAGGAAAATTAATGAGACTTATTGTTATAGTTAAACTAAAATAACAATTGAAGAAAAATCATTATAATTTTAAATGCAGAGTAAAATAAATAGTTAAATTGCTGTCAAAAATTATGTTAATACTATTTTTAGTTAAAATAAATCAAACATTTAAAATAAATTTATATTAAAGTATTTGCACTCTACACATAAACTTTATATCATAATTCATTCCATACCCTATTTCTTCCTTTATCTCTCCTCCCCACACATCACTACTTTCCCCACAAAATATGGCAAATCCCTAATTTCTCATTTTGTTAAGGATTTCTACCTAATTCACTCTTTATATTAATAGTTTATTTATTTGTTCGCCCGTAGAAAGGATTTACCCTATTAAGATATATAAAACTTTTCTGGTAATACCATGTCATCAAATAAGTGAACCTAAACTTGACACATGTCCAACTCTAGCAATAAGTTGTTTTGTTTATTCCTCCATTAGCAGTTGAATTTTATGTCTGTTATTTTGATTGACTTCCCTATTAATGATCTTGTAAATTTTGGTTTTAGCTAAGGTTTTTTGTTTCTTACATGATGTTCGAGTCACAAAGATCTAGAATGAGGCTGTTTAAGAATCTTTGAATCTGTTTATAGACATCAGATATCAAACCTGTTTCTTTGTTTCAAGGGGGTGTGTTTTTTAGCATCCACTTTTAGTTTCTCAAGTGCATAGTTTGTTTGTTTGAAGATGCAACAGTTACGGATCAATGCCATTTATCGGGTTAATAACTCATTCGTCCACGATTTGGACATCAATGTAATGTATTCAACCGATTTTTATATGTAAACCAATACCCAATAAAAACGTTTTATTCATGAAAATATAGAAGTTGGTCGCCTGTTACCACAGAGTAGAGTCCACATGAGGTAATTTGTCGCTAAGAAAACGAGCAATGACCCTGTTTTCAAGAACTTCTAAGGCCTCGGGAGATTTTATGCACCTAGGTGTCTTGTATTGAGCTAGAGAAGCACCTTGAGCAATGAAATATTCCATAAGAGAGTCAAACGTTCCTTTTTGAACCACTCTTATCTCTAAAGCTCCAATAGATCCATCCTTGCTCCGAAATCTTTTGTAAAGAGCATCAAGTGATTCCTCTATTACCGAGCAACATTCGACCAACACATTGGTATTAATTAGCTCACTGATGTCATCGTTGTTGTGGCCTTTGATTTCCCAATAAAGAACATAGTGACCTGGAAGTTCAGAGATATGAGGATAGCATGTAAAATCTCTCAGCATATGTCTGAAGATTTAAGTAGTTGTGTTGCATTAGTCACTGCATTTAAAAGATCTTCTTCTGGTGTGGCCTCCAAATAAACACTTAAGACCACATTTTGTCTACGTACAAATTTAAACTGTGGTGCACTATTGTAAAATCCAGTCACCTGTAGAACATCACCCACCCTATAACGGTGTAAACCTAATAAGAAAGAACACGGCAACATCAATTTAATTTGGTTATTTGATAACATACACGCCTGAATAGACTATTTGTAATAACTCACCTGAATAATTGGTGACTACGAGTTCGTAGTAGCAACCTAACTTTACGTTCACTAGATCAACAATGGTGTCGTTTCCTTCACCAATTAGTATAAACTCGAAGTATGACATATTCGGCAGAAATGTGTAGGAGACATCTTGTGGTTTGCATAGAGGATTCAAATTTACCCCAAACATGGCCTCAGAAGACACATAATTTCTAGAAATGAGAAGTAGATCATTGACATAGAACTCCAGTAATGGAATATGTTGAGCCATCTGTCCTGTAAAAATGCATTCGATAAATTTGGTTCTGGGCCAAAGTTGTGGAACGATACCTTTCCATGATTTCTGGTTGCATATGTCTTCTATTATATCTGCAAGTTTAGGATTAGGTCCTCCAAGTATCATGGAAACAGAGTCCTTTCAGCTATCAGTATCCAATCACTAAGCTGACCTGATCGTATGTTACTGCACATTTCTATCCAAAAGTTTTCAAGAAAAGTGATTCCTTGAACCAAGGTAGAAGCAAAGCTAGAACTTACTCTTGTAACTTCATCTATCATGACAAGGCCACAAACAAAATGACAATATTGACTCTGCTTAGTGTCAGGACAAAATTTGATTTCACTTGCACTTGTGCTCGAAGTGTCCCAGTATGATGGTAAGTTCTTAAAAAAATAGTCACTTTCCATGAGATGTGTAGTAGCATATGAAGCTGGCAAACCAGATGGAGTTTTGGAGCCTGGTTTAAGAAAAATGAGATGCAACCCTTTCCCTTCGTTATGACCCTCGACATGCCTACAAGCCAAAATAAATATCTTTTATCATGCTATTGTAGATGACTTTGAGGTTAGTCCAGGTGATCAATAATAGATGTATTGTAAACCTATATTATTTATCTTAATAAGGTTGTATATGTTAGATATTTATGTTAATTTTCAATAATTATATATTTTCAATCATTGGCTTTTAAAGCTT
Source organism: Eruca vesicaria subsp. sativa (assembly GCA_932364175.1). NCBI lineage: Eukaryota > Viridiplantae > Streptophyta > Magnoliopsida > Brassicales > Brassicaceae > Eruca > Eruca vesicaria. Next base: position 104,202 of record CAKOAT010074377.1, read on the forward strand.
TCAAGATTAGCATTAATCAACACATAAGTGCATGGATTGCTTCACCTTTTAAACGTTTGTACCAGTACAATCACTCTCACTTGATAAATGAAATTCACATCCTTATAAAAAAAAACACATAAGTGCATGGAAAATCTAAAAAAAAAACTAAGTTTTGTAGAATCAGATGAAAAAACTATCTCAACATGTTTACCAAAAAAATTAAAAAAAGATGAAACACTAGTATCACTTTTAACGAATTGAGAGAGTAACATTTTCTTACTTGGATAATACGAGGTAGCGAAGATCAAATAGAAATCTAGCAGTCTCTAAGTACTTGTCGTTCAAAGGTATTAATTTCTGTTTTCCTCTTGAAGTTCCAGACCTCCACACATGTGCAACTGTTTTTGAGCAAAACCCACTTTTTCCCCTAAAAAACACTTCAAATTCATATATTATAGATCATCTAGAGAATTATTAGCAAAAAACTTAGCGTACGTAAGTGCAAATCCAGTAATAGGCCTGCCCGAAATGATCTTTGAGGATTCGCCGTTCGCGATACGCTCGATGTATGGCTTAAAATCTTCATAGGTCCCTATAGGAACTTTCTTTTTAAAAAGCTCTTTATCCGAACTCCCATGCAGAAAACTCCGAAGGTACTCTGTGTTTGCATCACTTGTAAGTATCTCTTTCAGTGCCTCATCTTGTATTTGCTTCACGTTGGACGTTAAATTCTCGAGAAACGCCAAGCCAGCTTCTACTTCTTCCATGAGGTTATTCATGTTTCACTTTACTCAAATCGGTTTGTAATCATCAAGACTTATTTCTTGTGTTCTTTATAGCTAATAAAAAATAGGGTGGGCGTTAATTTTAAAACAAAAACAATGGTGTAGCGAGGAATGCGTGTAGGGGTCAACTAGGCCTCGGCATATTATCAATAATCCGAAACCGAACCCAAATCCGAACCGAAAAACCCGAATCCGACCGGTTATGGATCTTTTAAAATACCCGATCGGGTTTGATATGCTGATATTTTGGTTATCGGGTTCGGATTCGGTTTAATCCGATATCCGAACTAAAACCCGAAATAACCGATTATATGTATAATGTACAGTAAGTATATACACATATTAATCATTATTTGATTTTGACAATTTCCAAGAAGGCACAATCACACTTTGTTACTTTCAATTTTAAGACACAACTAAGTCTAGACACAACCACACCTTTCATAATAACCTTAGGGGCGATTCCTCTTCTTCTAGTTTCAAAAACCTAATCTCCAATTAAAATAAGGTATTTGATGGAAGAGTATGTTCAGAAACACAAACAGGCAATTATCTCTATCTTCTCCACCATCTTTGATTTCAAGAACTCAATCCGAGGTAAGGACTTGATTTTCAGAAATCAATCTGAGTCTTCTGTGTCATATGAATCATAGTGATCTGTTTGCGGTTTTGTCTTAGTTTGTTTTCCATTTTAAAACTTTATGTTGCTATTATCGATATTAGTGTGCTGTTGCAAACATTTTTACTAAGTTTGAGTTTATTAATTTTCAGAGACATGTTTCTTAGTTCTTATCTAGTCAACTTATGAGTGTTTGTTTATTTGTTTTCTTTGAATTTTACTTTAGTTAATCCGAAACTGATACAATAAAACCCAAACCCAAATGATATACGGTAACTTCAGTATAATCCGAACCCGAACCGAAACCGATGTGTTATATCCGATCTCGATCTGAATTTAAGAATTTCTTAAAATGGGACCTAAGAGGTGTTACAAAAAAGAACCGATATCCGATATACCTGATCCGAACCCGAACGCCCAGGCCTAGGGTCAACAATCAATATTTAATTCAAAATTATTTTTCACAACTACCATCTACTTTTTTTTGTCCAACTACTACCATCTATCTCATTAATTAACTTAGAAAGTTAGAAATGAATATATTACCAAAATTGTCACAAAAAAATCATGAAAATGTTAAAAAATTATTAACTGTATTTTATACAAAACATATAAGTAATAATATAAACTATAATAAGTTTCATGTTATAAACCATATTGTGGATTACCCATAACCAGTCCATAACCAGCTCGTCTAGAGTAGACCTAGGTGGCTGGTCTTTCATTTTTCTCTAAGGCGGCTAGTTTCCATTTTCCCTATAGAATTATGTTTTGTACTTTTTCATTTTCCTTATTTGTTAGGATCTTTGTAACTCCCTATATAGGATTGGGCAAATAAACCAAACCCGAAAACCCGAACCGAACCCGATCTGATAAAAATGAATCCGAACCGATCTGAACCTGACTTAAGTACCGAATGGATCTTGTTTTATGGTATTTCGGGTTATGGATATTATCCAAACCAAACCCAAAATTAAATGGATATCCGATAGAACCCGAAACATTCAATTTTTTTAATAAGAACGTGTACCGAATGTGATCTTAATTCCTAATATATATCCAAAATACTTTAAGATATTACTAAACATCTAAAATAATTATCTTTTACATGAAGGTTGATGGTTGAAAGTGGTGGTTTGAACTTGAAAATTTTAGATTAAGGTTTTGTTTTTATTGAATAATGTTTCTCGTTTTTTAAGAATTTGGTTTTCGTTTATGTTTTCATTTATTTGGTTTTCTTTCTATTAATAACTATGTTTACCTTTCGTTTGATTTTGAATGATCACATTTGATGTTGCTTTCTTATTTTTAAATTAATTTTACTTATGTTTTGGTTACAAAATAGTTACACATCAGGTATTTTAAATCTGAAGAGTTGATTTTAATTATGTTTTAGTTACAAAGTAGGTACAAATCAGGTATTTTTAAACCAAAGTACCGATTGGGACCCGAATCCGAAAGAATAACAGGTTACACTGGTTCTTTAAAGATTTACTAACCCCGACCCGAACCGGAACCGAACTTTCAAATAATCCGAATTGGGCTAATTTTGATAAACCCAAAAAACCGAAAAATCGATCGGACAAAACTGAAACCCAATTGGGATCCCGAATGCCCAGGCCTATCCTTATATATAAAGGGAACCTTATGTTTATGAATAGTACAGAACAGCCGATTCCTCTTTTTCTCTCGATTCACAACACGCTATCAGTACGAAACCATAGCCGCTGAACAAAAACCCAAACTACCTAAAAGAAAAAAAAAATCGATTTTGTTCTTTCACGATATTTCGTATCCAATCAAAACTAGCATCGTGACTACGAAGGTTTGATATTTGCGAGATTGAGCAAACGACGTCTCCATAATCCCATCTCCAATCATGGAGCCAACACCATTAAGAAATATCATTATATGAAGAAAAAAAACCTAATCGATGTTGATGTACCAACTTGATCCGTTTCAAAAACGGATTTCCACCGAGGATTATTTATTCTATAATAAGAAGAAACAAAAAAAAGAGAGGGAAGATGTCGAATGAAATCATAAGCAGTCGAGAAACATGGACATCGCTGTTGCACTTCTCCATGTAAGATAACTATTTTTATGCTTTATATATAAGTTTAATTAAAATTTGATTAGATAATAAAAGTTGGTATGAAGGTAATATTTTATTACCTTTATATATATGAGAATTTTAAGTTTAATATTTGACCAAAGAAAAATATAATCACCGGAATGTGATTACATAAAGTTTATTATATTTTACAACTAAAGATTACAAGAACTAAAGTCTGTAACAATATTTCAACTATGTTGGAAGTTAAATTTAAAAGTAGAAATTTCTCGTAGAAATTTTTAAAAATGCATATATATTGGCAAATATATTTTTGACACAAGTAATGTTGTTCATCAGACATATATTATGAAAAAAAATTAAAGAAGTTTATATTTGTATTTTGTCTCCTTGAGACTCAGAAAAATAATGAGCTATTGATGGTCAAGATCTAAAGAGTTTCGTTTTAGAATTCAACTCTCTCATTTGAAGTTGAGAAAATAAAGATGGTAATAAAAAACAATAATATGATTAAACCATCTAAAGATGAAAGAAAATTATTGTGAGTACAATGTCTTGTAATATCAAGATTATTGGAAGCTCTAAAAGAGCAGATACATGTATGTTTATGGGAGCGAAACTTATGCTTTCTCAAGTCTCAAAGATCAAAAAGATCTAAAATATAACACATGACCTTAAGTTGGATATGTTGTTGATTTTTAGTTGAGATTCTATTCGAGACTGACAAAAATGTAGTGGTGTCATCTCGAAAGGGAGAATTAGAGAATCTCATATCCTAGTATGTGGAATATCCAAAAGTATATTCACACTGGAAATAGATTTGAGAAATCATTTGTAAAATAAAACCAGAGGATTTGAAATTTTATAATGTTGAGACAATAAGTAAAAGGAAATGGTGAATACCTTCAATTAAAAGTATTTCCCAAGACATTCTTGTATTGTACTACACAGTGATTAGAAAATGGAGATAAATGTAATAGTAAACCTGAAACTTACTGAAAGTATAAGGTTTGGCAAACCGGTTATGCAATTCCAGTTTAGTAATGATGCGAAAGATAATCATATGGCCATTCGTTGAAGAACCAGAAGATTCTTACGAATGATCTACTATATGCTGCTTACTTATAAGGAAATATAAGAATACAGTTTACACCAATCAATAGATTTGGAATCTATTTGTACAAGGAGCTGTTTGTGGGCTTCATCACCCACAATGGACTGGTCATTCACTATATTTTTATAATTAATGAAACGACAAGAATGTCGTATGTATCCTGATATTACGTGCAAACGCACACCAATTAACCTAATGTGCACACTACCACAATCGAATGGTATGTCGATGTAACACTTAAGGATCGAATCCACAGAGACCAAATATTACACTTTATTTTTATAAGATCAAATTCAAGCTAAAACGATAAGTTTTGTAAAGAAGAAAATAATGAGAAACAAATAATTAAAATGGTTTTAATTTCAGGATATAAGGATGTCAACCTAGGGTATCTTATTGGGTGTTAATCATGATGAACCAAACAATTAATCAAGCTTTTTAAGAACAGCCTAGAACTTAGGTTTCTAACTAGATTACCCTGCTCTCGCAGCAGCGCTCCTTTCGCGGAAGAGCAATGAATTACTACGCTCTCGCGTGTATCACGACTTAACAGCAAACAGTAAGAACAGACCTAAAATGCTCACATCACACCCTGATATCTACTTTCGCTGATCAGGGATGTGATGCTTGCTCTCAACAGATCTAGCAATCTAATTCAGGATTAATGATAAAAG
>CAKOAT010074488.1:0-56453 GCA_932364175.1 Eruca vesicaria subsp. sativa
TCTACATCTAACATAACGAAAAAACGAATTTCATACTTAGAAAATATTTTCTTACTAAAACATCCGAATACACACCGCCCGGCGGTAGGGATTCGAAAGCCACCAACGGCCAGTCCCGGAAAAACAACGACAAAATCGAAAAAACTAAGAACATCACACATTAAAGTCATCAAACGCAGGTTGATCGACTTCGCCATCTCCATCCGAAATCCCGGGACCGACTTCAACTGAATCCGGCGACACCACGACGGGATTCCATTGATCCCACATGCGCGCCTTAAGGTCGAAAAACTCGGACTGCATATCTTTTTCCCGATCCAAATCGTCCCATCGCATTTGGGATTCCTTAGCAAACGAATACCCTTCATTATGAGTCAGGGATAACCCATGAACGACCCCGCGACATTCACGATAATCACCATGCGCCCGTAAAACAGCTTCCGCATCCGAATAACCGGTCGCAAATCGCTCGCGACTGTTGGTGTCGAAAACCGTACTCTCGAAATCAACGTCTGCGATAGATTCTATAAAAGGGAGATCATTACTTTCCGCAAAAATCGTTTTGTAAAACTCGAAGAATCGTTTTATGAAACTCGAGAATCGTTTTATAAAACTCGAAGAATCGTTTTATAAAACTCGAGAATCGTTTAATGAAATTCGAGAATCGTTTTATAAAACTCGAAGAATCGTTTTACGAAACTCGAGAATCGTTTTATAAAACTCGAAGAATCGTTTTGTGAAACTCGAGAATCGTTTTATAAAACTCGAGAATCGTTTTATAAAACTCGAGAATCGTTTTATAAAACTCGAGAATCGTTTTATAAAACTCGAAGAATCGTTTTATGAAACTCAAGAATCGTTTTATAAAACTCGAGAATCGTTTTATAAAACTCGAGAATCGTTTTATAAAACTCGAGAATCGTTTTATAAAACTCGAAGAATCGTTTTATAAAACTCGAGAATCGTTTTATAAAACTCGAGAATCGTTTTATAAAACTCGAGAATCGTTTTATAAAACTCGAGAATCGTTTTATAAAACTCGAGAATCGTTTTATAAAACTCGAGAATCGTTTTATAAAACTCGAGAATCGTTTTATAAAACTCGAAGAATCGTTTTATGAAACTCGAGAATCGTTTTATAAAACTCGAGAATCGTTTTATAAAACTCGAGAATCGTTTTATAAAACTCGAGATTCGTTTTATAAAACTCGAAGATCGTTTTATAAAACTCGAAGAATCGTTTTATAAGACTCGAGAAATCGCTTTATAAAACTCGAAGATCGTTTTATAAAACTCGAAGATCGTTTTATAAAACTCGAAGATCGTTTTATAAAACTCGAGAATCATTTTATAAAACTCGAGAATCATTTTATAAAACTCGAGAATCGTTTTATAAAAACTCGAGAATCGTTTTATAAAAACTCGAAGAATCGTTTTATAAAACTCGAAGAATCGTTTTATAAAACCACAAAAAACCGGAAACGCCGTAAAACGTGAACTAGTCACGACTAGTTCGCATGCTGGCGAACTAGAAGCTTCCCGACTAGTTCGCCAGCAGGCGAACTAGAAGCTTCCCGACTAGTTCGTCTGCTAGCGAACTAAGCCAGCCGGCTTAGTTCACCGTTGGGCGAACTAGAGACTTCCCGGACAGTTCGTCAAACCGTCGAGCTGGACCGGACCGGCTCAATTCTCCGTATGTTGAACCGACCATCCCGAGCCTCGATCTCCCGCATCCCCGATTTGAAACTTACGTCCTATGACACGGTCGCATTCTGAACCACGGCCGAAATGTCTCCCGTTTCGTCTCGATCCGACCCATCGTTCGAGTTTTTTGATAAAAACTATAAAACTCCGTTTTCTCGAAAAGAACTCGAAGAAATCATATAAAACGGCAACACTTAAACGAGACACCGAACATCACCTAAACTATACAATTTATTCGAGATTTTTCGTTAAAATTGTAAAAAAGGCATTTTTAACAAAAACGTCGAGTAAATCGTAAAAAACGCGTTTTTAATAAAAATGTCGAGTAAATCATAAAAGACGGAAATAATTAACCAAGAAACGAACGTAGCTAAACATTACGATTAACTCAAGGAATTTACTAAAAACAGCATCGAATCAGGAAAAGATTCCGTACAAGGTCAAAAAATGGATTTATCGCAAAACGGCCAGGAAGGTCCTAAAACGCGATAAAAGCCTATCTCGCGATCTCAACAGAATCTAACCCGAAGATACGATAACGTTTTGAAGGTTTACTCGCAGAAGGAAAATAAATGTCAAGCTTGAAGATAAAAGGCAAGTTTGAAGATAAATAGAAGATTTCCGCGGAAGAAAAGGAAGGATCGAGAAAAATGGAAGATTCCCGATACACTCAAATCCGGGCAAAATGGAAAGATCGAATCGCCAAGGCGAGGAGTATATAAGAAAGAGGCATATGGCAGAAGCAGGGACGATTTTTCAGAGCTCTCACCACCAAAAATTAGCATTTAGGAATATTTCTGTTTTCTGTTAGCGAGCTGCGTCTCAACTAGGGTTTTCGTTCTTAGACTTCTAGGGATTTCGCCGACGGCTCACGCAGCTAAGGCTACTCTCGTTGTAACAGTTCTTACGCAGATTCGGAATAAGAACCTCTTTGCTCTAAATTTCGTTTATTCTCTTTTTAATTCTAAGTTCGTCATTTTCTTAATCGTCGTTGTGCGGTTCTGCAGATAGCCGGTTCCTCTGGAAACTTAGGGTTTTCCCAAAATTTCCTTATTTACGATTTATTGACAGTATGTGGGTTTCGGTTCCCACAGTTTGGCTCTAGAAAGAGGGGGGGGGGTCGGATCTATCTTACACCGAAGCCGCAACATGTCCAACGAAGAAACGATGACTGGTGACCAACAAACTCGCAACGAACGCGACAACATGGATAAAACACCACCACCACAAGACGCGCCTGCGGCCAACACTACAAACGTTAACGCCGAGACCGTCGAAAAGATGCTTTCCGAGTTTAACAAAAAATCGGAAGAGCAGGAAAATCTCATTGGCTCGCTCCCAAAACAGGTCGAAACCCTAACTGCGAGAACACGAGCAATTCGCCCCCGCGGAACTACGAAGATCCGCGGAAGGAGGCTCGATTTCGGCGCTCCTACGGATCATCCCAGAACCGAGCAGGGTAACATACCGGAGAAGGATTCCGGAAAAGATAACCCTGACGCGTGTGGGTACCAAAATCCACCTACTGTCAAATACTCGTAAAAAAAGGAAACTTTGGGAAAACCCTAAGTTTCCAGAGGAACCGGCTATCTGCAGAACCGCACAACGAATATTAAGAAAACGATGAACTTTAAAATTAAAACGAAAATAAACGAGATTGAAAGCGAGAAGGTTCTTATTCCGAATCTCCATAAGAACTGGTACAAAAGAGAGGCCTAAGCTGCGTGAGCCGTCGGCAAGATACTTAGAAATCTAAGAACGAAAACCCTAATTGAGACGCAGCTCGCTAACAGAAAACGGAAATATTCCTAATTGCTAATTTCTGGTGGTGAGAGCTCTGAAAAATCGTGTCCCTTGCTTCTGCCCTAGACCTCCTATTTATATACTCCTCGCCTTGGCCATCCGGTCTTTCCATTTCGCCCATATTTGACTATATCGGGAATTTTCCATTTTTCTCGATCCTTCCTTTTCTTCCGCGGAAATCTTCTATTTTTCTTCAAACCTTCCTTTTATCTTCAAACTTGACATTTATTTTCCTCCCGCGGGTAAACCGTCAAAACGTTATCGAATCCGCGGGTTAGATTCCGTTAAGATCGCGAGATGGGTTTTTATCGCGTTTTAGGTCATTCCGGGCCGTTTTGCGATAAATCCGTTTTCCGACTTTTTACGGGATCGTTTCCTGATCTGACGTCGTTTTTAATAAATTCCTCGAGATAATCGTAAGGTTTTACAATTTACTCGACTTTTTATTAAAAAAACGGTTTTTACGATTTACTCGATGTTTTTATTAAAAACGCGTTTTTTTATGATTTCAACGAGAAATCTCGAATAAATCGTATAGTTTAGGGAATGTCCGGTGTTTCGTTTAACCGTTGCCGTTTTATACGATTTCCTTGAGTTCTTTGTCGAGAAGACGAAGTTTTACGGTTTTTATCGTAAAACTCGAACGATGGGTCGGATCGAGATGGAACGGGAGATGTTTCGGCCGTGGTTCATAATGTGACCGTGTCGAAAGACGTAAGTTTCGAATCAGGAATGCGGGAGACCGAGGCTCGGGACGTCCAGGAAGTTTCTAGTTCACCCATCGGTGAACTAAGCCGGGCCGGCTTAGTTCGCCGATGGGCGAACTAGTCGAATGTCTCCTAGTTCGCGTTTTACGGCTGTTTCGGTTTTTTGCGGTTTCGTAAAACGATTCTTCGAGTTTTATAAAACGATTATTCGAGTTTTATAAAACGATTCTTGAGTTTTATAAAACGATATTTAAGTTTTATAAAACGGCTTCTTGAGTTTTATAAAACAAACTTTAAGTTTTATAAAACGATCTTGGAGTTTTATAAAACGGCTTTTCGAGTTTTATAAAACAATTCTCGAGTTTTTATAAAATGATCTTCGGGTTTTATAAAATGGCTTTTCGAGTTTTATAAAACGATTCTCGAGTTTTATAAAACGATTCTCGAGTTTTATAAAACGATTCTCGAGTTTTATAAAACGATCTTCGGGTTTTATAAAACGGCTTCTCAAGTTTCATAAAACGATTCTCGAGTTTTATAAAACGATTCTTTGAATTTTATAAAACGATTCTCGAGTTTTATAAAACGATCTTCGGGTTTTATAAAACGGCTTCTCGAGTTTTATAAAACGATTTTCGAGTTTTATAAAATGATCTTTAAGTTTTATAAAACGGCTTCTTGAGTTTTATAAAACGATCTTTAAGTTTTATAAAACGATCTTCGAGTTTTATAAAACGGCTTCTCGAGTTTTATAAAACGATTCTCGAGTTTTATAAAATGATTCTTTGAGTTTTATAAAACGACTCATCGGGTTTTATAAAACTATTCCTTTTGTATTTTTGCGGGGAGTTTTGGCCAATAATTCCGGCGTACCGATTTTGACCCCAACAGTTAGCCCCCCAGCTCGTAAGAATCGTGAGGTTCTTGCGAGTGGATTGAGCTCGTTTGGCTAGTTTGGTAGAATTAGGCAGAACTTTAATGGCTAAAAGTCCAAAGGTGAATAGTAAAATTCTTCCCTATAAGTATATGGAGTGAGTTTTACAAGTTTTTCATTCACTCCTCCATAACTTGCTCAAGTTTTAGGAAAGCTTCTCTCTACTTTTTCCTTCAGATCCTTTTTCTTTCGACTATCCAACATGTCTTTTGGACGGAAAGTTTCAGATTATGCTCATGCATCAATCTTTGATCCGAGCGACCTTGATATTTCCAGTGGCTGTCTTCTTCCCGAGCCGGTATTTCAACGTTTCTTTACGACCAAGGAAGACTTTGCAGATTACTATTTAGCCGTGAGCGCCGCTGAGGTGCCGCCTTCGAATTTCTTGGTTCCGAAGAGAAATAAACCTCGGAAGAGAACAGTTGGCATGAGCACGAGTACTGTTGGTTCTCTCAAATATTTGAGAAATACTTATGCGATCCCTGAGTCGGTTCAGTTTCGCATCCCTGTTCAGGGTCAGGGTGCCGAGGATCCGCCTCCGGGTTATTTTACGTGCTACGAAGCCTTTCTGTTGACCTGCCAGCTATGGTTCCCTATTCCTCGAGCCATTTTCGAATTCTTGGACAGGTTTGGAGTACCATTCGGCCAACTACGCCCTAGTGGCTTGCAACATCTTATCGGGATTCTGGTGTTGGGATACGAACACGGAATGTCCCTTGATGCGGATTATATTTTTTCTATGTTGACGTTCAAGGGAAGAAAGGATGGTTTTTACTTAGCCCCCAGCGGGATATGATGGTTGTTGGCGGGCTTGCCACGAATGATCACGATTGGATTTACCGATTCATTTATGTCAAAATTGACAGCGCATCGGTGGAGGAGAGTTGTATTCCTTTGATTAGGGCTGTGCGGGTGACAAACGGTATTCCATTAACGTGATACCCATATCTATATAGATATAGGTTTTAACTTTTTCGTTTGTTTCGCAGTGCATGCCCTCCCGACGCCGATGCTTGAGGATTTTCCGAAGGTTATGAATCTTCTACGTGGCGGCCCGGTTCATTGGGGGTATTTTTCTCCGAAAAGGATCCGTCGTGCCGTCGCCTATTATTCGTCCGGTTTTTGTCGTGACGGTCATGCTGATTTTAAGGTGGGCGATGATGCGGAGGAGAGGGAAAGGTCCAGATCTCCGCAGGATAGAGAGGTTCCAATCAATCGCGGTCGGGCATCTGACGAAGATATCAATATCGAAGATCTTATTGACTTCTCGCCCTCCGAATTTGATCCGGCCGAGACGTCATCCCGAGGACCAGGCGACACACCGTTTGTGAAAGCGTCGAGGCTTTTCAACAAGGTTTGCCTATTCTTTATTATTATGTATATATATTTTTATGAAGGATGTTTGTTCCGTTTCGCAGGGTCTTCGCTTTATGAGCGAAGCGGTGAGCGCGAATAGTGCGGAACTTCTCAGGGCGGAATCTAGGGTTGCAGCGGCAGAGGCGGAGGCTGTTCGTATCAGAGGGGAGATCGACGCCAGTTTCTCTCGTGCCCAAGATTTGGCTGCAACGGAGGCCGCTCGTGTGAGAAAGGAGTATGAAGCTGAATCTCGTCGAAGCTTAGAACTTTCTGACAAGATGGCTCGCCGTGCTCGTAGGGCATGCAAAAGAGAGGTTGCTGCGGAGTTGATGGCTCGGTGCGAGCGGTTCGTGCCTCTTTACGCGAAATTTGAAGATGCGCAAAGAGCGAATGGCAATTTCTGCGAGTGTCGGGGCGTACTTGGGGTTTGCATCTTACCCAGGAATTGGATTATTCGTATGAGGCTGCGATTGCGAAGCAGAAGAAGTGTCTAGCTAAGAGAGAGAAGAAGAAGAACGGATCCGCCAATCCTGGGAAGCATATGTGGGATCAGTGGGACCCTATCGTGGTGTCACCGGATTCGGTAGAAGTTGGACCTGGGATCCCGGACGTGGATGGCGGGGTTGACCAGTCCGCGTTTGATGTCATCTCGTATCTAACTCTTTGGTGTAAATCGTCTGATTTGTTAACTCGGGAGATTTCAATTTTCGCGAGTGTTTAGATGTGGGCGAAGAGACATGCCTTTAGGATCTCGATTCATGCCTTGAGACGTAAACGACCAGTGTGCTGGGTTTAGGGCAAGACCTAGGTTTACTTTCGGATTGGGGCTGTGTGATGACTAGTCGGCTTTCGTTTTCCCCGTTGTGATTTTAACCTGATTCCATACCGATTTAGAATCCGCGATAGATTCTCGGCTTATACGATTCGTCTGGTTGGAACCGCGCATCTCACCGGGAACAATTTCTAAGTTGCCCGGAAGTGCTGACCAAATATTTGGATTTCTTTTATAGCGCGCTATTTTATCCTCGTCGGATGTATGCGGACGGATAGGTCGGTGCGTTTGTTTAGGACGGCTAGCGTGCTCGACGGGGCCAATCGCCGAACGTTCGTGTTTTTATAGTCGCGGACGGACTTTGGGAAAATATTTTTCTTTGAGAGTTTTGGTGACGTCTCGCCAGTTCTTTCCGAAAATATTTTGATATGCGAGTTTTTTTAGAGAAACGATTAAATAGTTGTTACAGCGGAAGCGATTTTCCGGATTTGCGTTTTTCGATAGTATCGGAGATATTCTAACTTTTTCTTTATTAAAAAATTCGAAAATTTCTCGATTACAAAGCTAAAAGAAATTTATTAAAACATTTTGGGAGTATACGAATACTCGTATACTCACCCACTCCCCCCCCCCCCCCCCCCCCCCCCCCCCCCCCCCCGCTTTGGAAGGGGGGATAGCTGAACTCGTCTTTAGGCGAGCTGACTACGTATTCCTTTCGGAAATCAAGCCATCTCGTAGTTCTGATTGTTTTCGCGAGTGTGCTTACTCGGCTGTCGCAAACTTCTCGATCGCTTCAGTTGCGGGATCGATGTCTTTGTCCGGGATTGTCTCCTCCAGTCGGGTGGAAGCGATGGGTGCGGAAACTTCTGGTTTCTCGGCCGTTTCTTGCTTTGGGTCGTCTTCTGCGGGCGGTGGCGTGACCTTTACCCATTTTGGTTTCACGATCGCGACCGCCAATTGCCTCAGCTTATGTTCGGCAAGGAAGCAAGATCGCGATTGTCTTTGGCATCCGCAAATTACTGCGACTCCCGTAGGCGTCGGGAATTTGATGCCTAAGTGATACCTGGATAGGACCGCCTTCATGGAATTTATCCAAGGTGTGCCCATAATCACGTTGTAGATAGCCGGGAAATCGACTACCGCGAAGTTAACGATTTTCGTCACTTCTTTTGCGGCGACCGGTAGTCGGATTGATCCCAGGGTCATTGACGTTTCGCAGGAGAAACTAGTCAACGGTTTTGGAATCGGCTCGACTTCCGAGAGGTTGATTCCCATGCGTGCTAGCGTGTTGCGGAAGATCACATTGACAGTACTCCCGGTATCGACCAAGATCCGAGCGACTTCTAAATCGCTTATTACTAAATCGATGACAAGAGGATCGGCGTGAGGTTGGTCGATTCCGCCGGATTCAGCATCGTTGAATGAGATCACTCCTTTCGGTGGGTCATCCGTCGGCACCTTCCAACTCGAGCTGGTTTCGGCTTTGCGTTGGTAGGAGTTTATAGACGAAATGGTGTCGTTGTAGTATTGCGATTCCCCGATGATCATGTTGATTTTTAGGCGGTTAGCGTCGTTACCCTTCTCGATTGTCTCGGTAGCTTTCATCTTCTGTCGATCAAAGTCTGCAACTAGGGTTTGTAGACGCGCTTCTATAACTCGTTCAGCTCCCACATGCCTAGTCCAAATTGCGCCCCATACCTTCTTGGCAGTTGACAACTCCCCAACTTGTAATATCAGCGACTCAGGTATAACTTGAAATATGAGAGCCATAGCCATATTACTCTTCTCATCCTCTGCTACTTCGGTCTCAACAACCTCCCCAACCCTATGCACCTTGAGTAAAAGTTTCATTCTCATAGCCCACACGGTGTAGTTGGTTGTCCTAAGAATATGACACTTAATCGAGGATGATCCTCCTTCTTTCGGCTTCGCGACCACGATATCTCCCATGGCTCTGATACCAAATATTGTCATAAAAGTTTAAGAACGAAATCAAAAGAACTCCCACTTTATTTCTTAAGAAAACTAGCTCAAAACCTTAAGCTTCTCACAATCACAAAATCTCTCACAAATTTCATCTCTCTCTCGACATCTTTATATATAGATGCTTACAATCCTAATCCTATTATTCTCATAAGTGGGTATATCCTAGTCTCATCATTATCTCTTCACTACATCATTATCTCTTTAGGATCAGGATTGCTTCTCTCTCAAGCTTCTTTCAAGTTTATCCCAACAAATGACTCTTCTTTAGCTAAACTGAAATCTGCTAGATCAAGTTCTCTGCAATTCAAACAGATTAATGAAGTTCTTTTTCTTAGAAAGTGTGGTTTGGTTTTTTATAAACTGGGTTACCAGGTTTGAGATCACGATGAATAACACCATTAGAGAGTGTAAGCATTCCTTTGCACGAGGAATGTCAAGAGCAAACCCAACAGCTAAATATGTGTCCAAACGACCTGGATGCAAACTCACAAGTTATTTACGCAATGTACCTCCAAGTAAAATTTCAGTGACTATAATCATTCTTGGTTCTTTGCAAACTCCAATGAACTATCCACACAAACACGAGAAAATCGAATCAAAACGTTTGTAGTGTTGTCTATAACCCAACTCTTTTAGAAAGAAAGAAGTTAAACTCTAGACAACATGAACATAGAGACCTCTTTGCTCTCTCTTTTTGCAATCTCTTCAGAAGATTCTCCTTTTTTAACAATCTTAATAGCAACTGTTTTGTTTTTATATCTAAAAACAAGAAAACCAAATAACGTTGTGATGCTTTTACTCAATAAATTGTAACATATTTGCATAAGACTAAAATATTTCTAGGAGAAAAGTTTCAAATTTTTATATTATGCAACGTCACAAGTTCTTTAACCATTCCAAATCAAACACCGAGAAGAAATGGAAACAAAAAAATGGATTAATTGGGTAAAACTGAAGTCACAAACAAGATAATGTTGAAACATATTCATTCTCATTTACCCTAGATTTTGCATGAGACCGTTCACCAATGTTGGGACCAACAAAGAGATGTGAAACATATTCATTCTCATTTCGATAGCACCATTTGCATACAGATTGACTATATAAATACATTTGATTGTATCACTCTTTAGCTCCTTTTTTCGTTGCCAACAAACACAACTCAAGAAATAAAATTAAAGCACAAAATCAGGATAAATGAAAAATGACACTTATAATACATGTCAAAAGGAAAACCAACTACGGGTAATAAAATTCCATAACATTTTAATTTCGACGACCAATGTGATTGATTCTCTCTTACAAAATTTCATAAACAAAGATGAAAGTCTAAGCGTTTTAAGACGAATCAAAAAAAAAAACCCGCTTTTAACTTCAGCTATAAGATGTCAACCGCTGTTGAATACCACCCCAATCAGAAACATGACACATATTTTAATGAAAAAAAAAAGTAATAGAAAACAGCAGAACCTTGGACGAAGAACTCTGTGCCTCTTTGATGTAACTACAATAGTTTGTTCCCGTTAGTGAAACAACAGAAAACAGCGACATCTACTGATATAGACTCAAGCCGAGTCTACAACAAAAGCAATAGTGAAAAAAGAAAGAACATCGTGGAAGTAGTATAAAGAGTGCAATAAGATTTGAACGTTACATTTGACATAGCACAGGCAATAACAGATGGGTCCTTTGAGACGAGATCAAAGGAGAAAATTTTGTTCTTCACACTCTTTGCAATCCTTGCATCACCTTAGCAAAAAATAATAACTGACATGATGATGATGATCGTGGCTGTATAAAAAAGAAGATAAAGATAATACTCTCACCACAGCCAAAAACAGCCACAACCAAAGAGGAGGTTTGAGACGATAACCAAGAGATAATGGAGTTAACAGGAAGCTCAGGCCAATTCGACATTTGTTGCTGATAACCTGTATGATACTGAAACAACAAGAAAACAGAATAAATTACTTGAGATTAATAAACATGGCATTCTTGTTTTTAGAGCTAGAATTCAATATGAGTTCAATACCTCGACACAATGTAGCATTCGGATTCTCCACGTATCGATCGATGTAAGAATGTCTGCAACGTCTTCTTTGGAGATTGGAATGATTCTTCCATCCATTGCTCGTGCATGGCCATCTGGATCCCTGAAAATACGAAATTCATCCGGAATTAGTAAGGTAAAATTGAAATTATGTGTTTGTACCTCGGATGGTGCAGTGGTAGGATCGGTCGATAAGTTGGCATAAGCATCGGTCGATAGGTTGAGAGACGTGTCGATCGATGGATGTTGTTCTGTGTTGGTCGATACGTCTGCATCTGGTGTGGTTGCATGCATCAGTGGTGCTGTATCCACTGCGAAACTTTCATGGTAATTGCTTGCCCAACTTCCAATTGAGTAGTCTCCATCTCGTGTATCTTGTGGGACGTACAGGTTGTCGCTCGTTGATTCGGAACGTCGTTTGAGCGATCTTGGTTGGTGCATATCGGTCGATGGAGGGTGGTCTCTGTCGATCGATGCTCTGAAGATGAAGGTCAGGAGAGGAGGTCTTTCTTCATCTTCCCAAAGAAATCTATACTCTATGGCTTGTTCCTCTTCATAATCTTCATCATACTCCTCCTGAGTGGTGATACTAGCCAGTTCTGGGATGTAATGATCGTTCTCCCAATCATCTGCGTGAAAATCGCCTTCTGGAAACTCCTCTTCGATCTCTTGGAATAGCTTGTCGATCGATGACCATGTATGCTCGTCGGTCGACGCTGGTTGACTGGTATTGGTCGATGGAAGGAGACTTCCGTCGGTCGATACGTCTGGTTGTGTCTCGTACTCGGCCATGGAATCATACTCGTGGGCACAAAAGCAAGTTGCTACGAGTGCTGGGCTTTCTATCCTTGGAATCCTGATGACTTGGACAGGATTGTTGTGGATGGTAGGGTCAATGAGGGTTAGGCAGAGCTTATTGGATTTGAGGTCAAAAACAGCTCCAACTGTTGCTAAGAAGGCCCTTCCAAGCAGTAGAGATGTCTTAAAGTTGAGCTTGTTCTCCAGGATGTGGAAGTCTGTAGGAATTAGGACATCTCCAATCAGTACCTCAAGGTTTCAAACTATGCCTCCAAAGTGCTGCTGAGAACAATCCACAAAGATGAAAGATTCTTCAGTAGGCTCTATCTTCAGACCTAGATGGTATGCCATGATCTTGGGTAGGATGCTAACTCCTAATCCTGTGTCGCAGAGGGCACGAGGGAACTCAACACCTCTTATTGAACATGGTATTGTGAACTTCACTGAATCGCTCTTCTTCTCCAGTGTGATTTTCTTCTTTAGACTGTCTCTGGCTTGGTGAAACATTCTCTTGATGTCTTCTTCTGTCTCTCTGGTTTCTCTGAAAAACATCCACAGTTTGTGTGAAAAGTAAACTTCTTCAAAGGGTTTCGCTTTAGGTATTCTCAGAACTCTCTCTCAAACTTGACAATTCCTTCTCATTATCTTCCCTTTTATAATGCTTGGGGATCTTCTCTTTCCTTTTTCTGAGAACTCTTCCATGATTTTCCTTTTCTATCTCCATGGGCTCATAGATGTATGTGGGTCTCTTCATGATGGTGGTGGGAAGGTTGCTGGGAGTTCTAGACTGCTCCTGTAGTGCATCAAGTCGTGCAACGTCGATCTTTGGAAGTTGCACTCAACGTTGGGGTACTGTGTATCGGGCGACAATGACTGGAGTGGGTCGGTCAATATCACGGTCTTCATGTCGATCGATGTTAGAGTCATCATGGCGATCAATGTCATGAGAATCGATTTGGACAGGGACGAGTGGATGTGGGTGTCATGCTGCGAAGGCTTCGTGTGACATAATCTTGACAGCACTGCACTCGTGTGAGGCTTCGTCTAAGTCCATCAATCGACTCTCGTCAAAGTCTATCGATCGCTGTACTCTATAAGGTATCAGTCGATATTCAGGGGATGCTATCGATCGATAGTAGTCGAATTCGAAGTCTGGCTCACTGTCATCTTCAGAATGTTGCAGCTTCTGCCAAAAGTCATCATCCAGGATGGCATGTACATCATGGAGTGTAGCAAAATCTCCCATTCCTTTTGCTAAAATTTCTTGCTTCTTTATTGCTTCTCATGTCTGAACCACCTGAGTCTCCAACTTCTTCACATAGGTGCTTAAGCCATCAAGCTTGGTGTTGAGGTTGGTGTAGACAGAATCTATCTTTCCATTGAAGTCCATCTGAAGTTTCTGCTGACTCTCCAGAACCTTGTCTAGCATCTCTTCTAGCTTACTGTCTTGGGTGGGTGGGGTGGATGTGAGTAGAATGAGTTACCATAACTCATGTTGTTGTTGAGATTGCTGCTGCTGTAGTTGGTAGGCTTTTGTGAACTCTTGTTGAAGTTGCTTTTCTGTCATGTGAAGTTTCTGTATCCTCCTTGGTTACCAGACCTCTGGAATCCAGTTCCACTGATCCAGTTCACATCTTCTTCTGTGTATTCTTCTTCAGCTGCAGTTTCGGCATCCTCCACTGAGCAAATCTGCTTGTTTAGTAACTTCTGAACATGATCCAGCTGCGCTTGCATTTCATTAATCTGTTCCTTCCCAAGGAATGATGTAGCTTTTGTCTTCGTAGTGTTCTTTGTGATGTTGCTTGAAGCTAGGTTGTCAATCAACTTCACAGCTTCTTGCGGATTCCTGGTGGTGAAATTGCCTTCACTAGCTGTGTCGAGAGCCATCTGATACTTCAAGGTGACGCCTCTGTAGAAAGTGCAGAGCAGTTGCACGTTGTTGAATCCGTGGTGTGGACAATCTCGCTGGTAGGATTTGAATCTGTTCCATGTGTCTTTAAATGATTCTCCAGAATCTTGAGTGAATGTAGCAATTTTCCTCCTCCATTCTTCAGCGCATGAGTCATAAAAGAAGTTATGCAGAAATGCGTTTTTGATGTCGCTCCAGGTTGTGAGAGAACCTGGTGGTAGTTGTCTCAGCCACTGCAAAGCTTCTCTAGATAGAGAGTATTTGAAAAGCTTGCAGAGAAGATAGTCTTGAGGGACTCTATTGGCTTTTATGACGGTTATTAGATCCTCGAACCTCTCCAGATGGTCCATAGGATGCTCATGGGACAACCCACAGAAGGGTATTTGTCCTACAAGTGTGTAGTACTGCGGCTTGAGCTCGAAATCTCCTCTCTGAATAGCAGGAGGGCGGATGGCTGATTGGTTGTTATAGAACTGATCCGGACGGTTGTAGTCAGCCAAAGTTCTGGCTCTGTTAGCCTCTCCTACAGGTTGAATGAGGTATGTAGGTGCTGTTTCTTGCTCAGGAATGATCTCCTTCTGACCATTCAGCTTCTGACCTGCTGCATTACCCAGGTGACATACTCAGCTGTAGGTGTGTTCTAGATCAATACTCAGCTGTATTGTGTCGAGGTATTGGATGTTTTGCACATGGGTAGAAGGGTTATCGACCGATCTCTGTATATTTCTGTCGGTCGATGTGGAAGGATGTCTATCGGTCGATGGGCTGGAAGGTACGTCGATCGATGCGGATGGTGCAGGTCGGTTGGCGAGCTGTCTCTGAATGTTGTTGATCTCCTTCTGAATTTCTGCTGTTGTACATTCCAATCCTTGAATGTCACTCTGTGGGAACCACATCTTGTCTAGTAATCTGTATGCTTCGTCTCCACAATCTTCAATAGCTTTGTAGATATCTCTTGTGATGTCCTCAATCTCTTCTTTGGTACAGAACTCTGGTGCTTGAATATCGGTCGATGTACAGGGTGGGTCATCAATCGATAGCTCATGTAGTTGACTCTCGATAGGCTTGTTGATGCTGGTATCGATCGATGCTTTTGAGGCTGTATCGGTCGATTTTTGCTTCTGAGATTCTAGTTCTTCGTGAAGTGCATTCACTTCTTCTTGCAGGGCGTTCTTCTCTTTGCGAGCTAAGTCATTGCCAGTCTTATTCCAATGTAATTCTCCTTGAAGTGATGCTATGGCTCTTTCATGTTCAGACCTCAGTGATGCCATCTCCCAGTTATGTTCACCAACTCTGCCATTGATCATGTAGGTGACCTCTGCTTGTGTGTAGAGCTTGCAAACTGGAACTCCTTTAGCAAACTGTTCAGCGTGCTCTGGTAAACAGAAACAAGAGCGCTCCATTAGTGAGGCTCTATTCAGCAACTTCCCCATATCTTCTTTGGAAACATGTATGATGTCTCCATCTACTCCTCTTGCGAAACCCTTCTCATCTCTGTAAACACCATATTCGTCTTTCTTTTCCCATAAGAACTGGAGAATCCCGGATCTGAAGGCTCGTTTCCAAAATTCCCAACGTATATCGGTCGATGTGATTCTCCACGTATCAATCGATGTGTGATGGAATTCTGGATAGGCTGAGTTGGTCATCTGAACTCATATTGAACAAGCTTTGATCTTCATTAAAGTAGTCTAAACTGTAACGATCCGCTCCCAGAATTTTTTTATTTATAACAGAATGCGCCCAGAAAGAGGTTTCTTGTAAGGAAGTTAAAATTTTTCTCTAAGTGTTGGAACTTTTGTTTTGTTATGAATGGAATAAGAACTAGATTTTCTCTAACTATCAGCGGTCATTGGTACTATCAAAATGTTTAATAAACAAGTAAACAATTCAACGAGCAATCAAGTTTAATAAATGGATCGACGGGCTGCAAGGCCACTTAAGGGAAGTTCGGTCATTCGGGAATGCGTTTCCAAGTAAGGCAAGTTCGTCAAGTCGTCATTGATGGGATATCAGGAAAGAAGGTCGGTCCTGCGGGAGTTGTTTAAGGAAAGAGTTGCAGAGACTCGATAAGCCTTTGTGAGAAAGTTTTGGCCGACCCAAATATGGAAACAACATTAAATTTCCGGCTTGGTGGGCAAGTCCATGAGTAGTATAAAAAGAGACCTTCAGCTCTTATTCTAAACACATCACAAAAAGCAAGTGAGAGAGATCAGAGCTAGAACACAGTTTTAGAGAGAGAGAGTTTGCGAAGCAAGCATCGAGAGAGGAGGATCGCGGGAACCTTCACCGGAAAACACAGCTAGGTTCAGACTCTTCGATCTTTTAAGATCAATCCAGGTGAGGATTTGATTGATGACAGTCAAATAAGGATTGTTTTGCTTAGTTTGATGCATTAGGATCAATTTATTCTTGGATAGGATCCGTTTGTGGAATGTTCGTTCATCATTGTGCTTAGGAAATGTATGATAGGATTGTTTATGGAAGGTTTGTTCTGCGCGTTCTTAGGTAAACGAAAGGTAGATTTCGTGAATTGATGATCAAATAATGTTAGGGTGGTTATGTGAGAAATGAACCTTTGATCTTAAGAACCTAAGTCATGAAATTATAATATGTTTAAAAGAACGGATAATTGAATTGAGTTAATTAAGGAAACTGGTTAATAGTGTGTTATGGACCTCCGGGTCGAAGGTTTGGTCTAGAGCCGTAATGAACTGACAAATCGCAGATTTTAGGCTATGGCCGCAGGTACGACTCAGCCACAGGTGTGGCTTCGCCAGCAGGTTTGGCTTCGTTTGTAGGTTTGGTTACGGCCATAGGTTTGACTTCGGCCGCAGGTTATGAAAATCTAAATAATGAGAAATCTATGGAATTAACTAAGTATCATGATAATAGGAATCGTGATAGAACTGGATGCTGGGTTGTTTTATTGACGGAAATGGTTAAATAGGAAATGGTAGAACCGAATGCTAGGGTGTTGCTATTCACTGAGTGCTTTGGTTATTGGAATGTAGTGGGTGGTATTAAGCGTTTTCACTGAGTATTTTTTGCATGCTCATGCCGCCTTTTGTGATGCAGCTGACGAGTACTTGTTTGGACCAGAGTGTGGGACAATGAAGACCATCGGGAGGGGTTATTTATAGACTTGGGATTTTATTGGGAGTTTCGAGCTTTATCTTTATTGTTTATATTATTTTGCTTGAATTTATTAATAAAGTTGCAGTATTTGCTTTAGTTTAGTTGATGGAAAAATTTACACAATTTTTTACTTAGAATTTTTCTAGCCTTTTTCAAAGATTTCCACGATGACATGCTTCAATTTAGTATCAGAGGGGGATAGAGCAGTCAGCCCCGTCCTGGCTGGTCGGTTTTCGAAATTTGGATTTGTGGGAACAGGTGGAACGTACCGATGGTTTAAGTCTCACACAAAGAATAAGTGTTTAATTTTTATGGGAATGCATGTGTTTATGTTTTATGTGAATGCGTGTATGTGTGGAATCCTTAGCGTAATGGCTAAGGAAATTGCTGAATGATCAGTTGTTAGTGTGAACTAACTTAAGTGTCGATGCAAATGGCCCACACTAGGAGGAATGCGAGGGATGGTCAGGAAGACAATGTGAATGCGGGGAATGGCAATGTGGAGAACCCTAGGGTCGATGGAAGGCGAGGGATGGTCAAGAAGAGAATCTGAATGCAGGGAATGGCAATGTGGAGAACCCTAGGGTTGATGGAACAGCGGGTGTTGATGGTGTGGCCAGGGGTGTGCGAAACAATGAGATACCACCACCACCACCGGGTGTTCCTCCCTTGGATGCGGCAATGGCCGACATGATGCCGATGATGCAGGTATTCTTTACCCAGATGTTCCAGTGTCTTCAACCCCTGGTTGAAGCTTTGGTCCAAGAAGGAGAGGGGAAAATGGGGTGCATCATCCACCACGCGCCCCCAGCTATCTGGACATGACGAATCTGATGACGAATCTCAAGACATGACAGTTCAATGGGGGGTGGCTGTAAAGCCGATTGAAGCAGATGAGTGGAGGAGTCGTTTGGAGCGTAACTTTTTCTCCTTACATTGCGCTGATGAGCACAAGAAGGACCTTGCAGTCTTTTTCCTTGAGGATGATGCGTACCAATGGTGGGAAGGAGTGCTTCCTAGGGACCCGACAAGGGTGCATGATTGGGACTCATTCAAGGTAGAGTTCACCAGGAAATATTTCCAACTGAGGCCTGTATCAAGTTAGAGACTGTTTTCCTCGAACTTCATCAGAGGACAAAGTCAGTACGGGATTATGAGCAAGAGTTTAACCGGCTCAAAAGATACGCAGGACAAGAAATGGACGATGAAGAGCGTCAAATTGAAAGATTCATGCGTGGAATGAAGCCTGAACTTATGACCATGATGGTGAGTAGACATTATTAGACTGTTGGAGAGTTGGTCGAGAAAGCAGCATTGGTAGAGAGCGGGCTGGAAGAGGTGGCAAAACATGAACGATCACGGAGGAACCAAGTGTCATCAAGGCCAAAGAGAGTTGAGAATCAGGAGGTTGGTACGGTGGTGACTGTGTGTGGAATGTGTGGTAAAATGCATCGTGGTGTGTATCGTTAAGGTACCGGTGGATGCTTTAAGTGTGAGAGTATGGATCATCAAATTCGAGACTATCCTGATAGAGTCGCGGGGATTTATTATCGTTGTGGCATTGCTGGAAATATGGCTCGAGACTGCAGGAAACCAGCTAATGCGTATCAGCCCATACACGTGGGCAACATTCAGAAGGGGATCAGCAACAACTGGCAAAGAGGCAGAACGTATCACCAAGAGTGCATATGCTGGGCGCCAAGGATGGAGCAAACCCGATCGTTGGTGATTCTCGTACTCTACACTTTCTAAGTTCATGTTTAAATCTTAAGCTTATCATAGAGAATGCATGAATGGTCGGGTAGGAATTGTTATTATCAGGGGAAGTGAGACCGGCCCCTTTTTTTACTCTGGGGCGTCGCATTCTTTCTTGCGTCCCAAAATAATTGCGCGTTGGGAATCTAAGAGTGGTCTTTAAGAAGGCATCAGAATGGTTCAGACAGCTGGTGGTGCGATTCTGAAGTCGCAAGCCATCTCCCGAGATGTGTCGATTGTGTTGGGCGGTGAGGACATGTTGGGTGATCTGATCGTGTTATCAATTGTGGGGTATGAGGCAATTCTTGGAATGGACTGGTTAGCCCATTATCGTGCTAACTTCGAGTGAGAGAAATGCCGAATGATATGTACTTGAAAAGAAGGGAAAATTGTTTATCAAGGGAAGAAAAAAGAGATTGGAATTTCAGTAATATCGCTTCTAAGGGTAGAATGAATTGTTGAGAAAGGATGTGAGGCGTTCATTGCAACAACTACCATTGCAGATGCAGGCCTGGAAGTGTTGTTGGCCAATATTCCAGTGGTGCAAGAGTTTGAAGATGTTTTCCAAAAGCTCCCCAGATTACAGCCGTCACGGGATAAACCGTTCACGATTGAATTAGAGCATGGAACTGCTTTGATTTCTAAGGTACCGCATGGCTCCAATGGAGATGGCGGAGTTGAAGAAGAAATTGGAGGAATTAAGCAGGAAGGATTCATCAGGCCGAGTAGCTCACTGTTCGGTTGACGAACGGTTGTTGATGTCGATCGATGGAAGGGTGCGAGTATCGGTCGACGAAGAAGGTATCTCGGTCGACTGTGGTAAGCGAGTATCGGTCGACGAACTGTTGTTCATGTCGATCGATGCGGAACGTAAATCTCTGCGAATGCTACGTTCCAAACTGTGGGGGTCTTCTCAGTACACAAGTTGGTTGTTGTTGTTGCTTCTGGTACTGCTAGGCATGTACCTGAAAAAGACAAGAAAAAATTTTGTGTCAGAAGATGATTTAGCAGTAAAAAAAAGTAACCTGGACCTAATCAGATTAAATTTAATGGCAATCTTAGTTCCCAGGCAAAGGCGCCAAATTTGATATCACTCAAATTACCCTAAGGAGTGAATTACTCTCTCAAATAAGAGGTTCAGTTGTAGTACTTAGGGATCGAATCCACAAGGAAATAAGGAAAACAAAAAATAAAATCCTAAGTGATTATGCTAGGTTGATTAAGGTTTAAAAGTAAATTGCAGTTGTGAGCAATGGTGAGTTGCTCAAGAGAATTAGTTTAGGTTTTGAACAATAAAAGAAAGTAGTTAGATTCAAGGTTGATATTCAGATAATCAAGATTATAATGCTACATGTGTCTTTATAAGTTGCTTGCAAGATATTAAAGAACTTCAACTCTTAGATAAGCCTATTAGCAGTCGCTATTAGACTCGTCCATTGATCTGACTGCCGGCAATATCGACCGATGTTTTGACAGCGATATCGGACGATATGGGTTTCCCTCAGTCGATTACTCTATAGGAGTATCGATCGATATAGCTTCAGATCAAGTTGAATATGTGTTCACCAAGATCATAGACCGGCTCTTGTTCGTCCCTAGAGGATCTCAGCTTATACCAGATGATTTCAGGATGATGATTTAACAAGTTAAATCATTCCATGATCATACTCTAGTTAGCTACTCTAGAGTAAGCATTAGGGTTCATCAGGATAATGAATATCACAAGTCAACAATCCATTGTTGGGGCTAATCCCTCATAACTATTTGAACCATAAATCTAACAAGTGAGTCTACTCAGACATGGCTAAGTAATTCATAGCAAAAAGGTAATAATAGAAATTCATAAAATTAGAAGATTGAACTCTTGGTTCTTTTGAACAACAAATCTCTTTGTGTGTTCTTCTAAATCTAAAATTCTATAACCTTTTATGAAAATGAGAATAAGATGGAAAGAATACTTTTAATAAAATCAAAGAAATAAGAACATAAAAAGCATGCCAAGCTTAAGAAGTACAAAAAGCATGCAAAGGTATAAAAAGCATGTCTAGCCAAAACACTTAGGCATAACTATAAATATGAGTTCCATTAGGTTAAAAACTTGTCAGGGGCAATCTTGTAATATTGAGAGAACTTGGGCTTCAAGGCCGAGTCAAACTTGTTTTTCACGCTTCATATCGATCGATGGTACATGGCGTACATCGATCGATGAAGTATCTCAATTCGTCATCTTTTACAGAAGCGTCGTCGATTGATTACACAGGATGTGTATCGATCGATATGTATCTCTGGATATCGACCTTGTTGTCTGATCTTTATATTCATCTCGGGAAAACTCTCCTTTAAGTTTCATAAGGGCACCTAAATCATCAATGTACTCCAAAATGCTCATGAACCTGAAAAACATACCTAATAGACTCCAAAACATATATATATATATATATATATATATATATATATATATATATATATTATAAAATCATATAAATACCATGATTAAAAGTGGGTCAAAACCATGGTATATCAACCGACAGGGACACCCATCCATGAATCGATAGGAGAGTTTGTGCATCGATCGACAGTTACCCAAAATATGGACTGAAGTTAGAACCAAAGCTCTACACCAATGATGAAATCAATGAGATGGTATGGTGCATCAATGATCTACAGGAGATATCTGGTCTAAAGTTCAACAAGAATCTTGAAACGGTCTACATTGTTCTTCACGACATCATCAGAGGATTAACCACACGCATACAAGAGATGGAAGCAGAACTAGTTGTTATGCAAATGCAGCGTGCAAGAGAAGCAACCGCAGCCACATCGATCGACACCACTAAGGACACATCGATCGACGCCAAATACATACCTGCACAAGATGAGATGTTGACAAGAAAGGTAGATCCTTGGAATGAGACATATTTCAACACGAAGATCTATGAAGTCTACCATCCTCTCAACAACAATGTTAACTTCTTAAGCACAAATATTAAGTTGATACAAAAGGATTTGGATATGTTCCGCGAAGAGAAGTGTCAATCTGAGAAACCCTATCGATCGATACCGATGTTACTACATCGATCGATGCCAGATTCATAGCCATGGAGGAATAAATGAAGTTTTGTGAAGATGGACATGATCATTATACTTCTCCATTCATGCAACACTGGCACTTTAAATGCTTGGATGACTACTTTATAACAGGAAGTTGTTACCATCCAGAATCAACTCGACTTTCACCTAGCAGGCTCGACATCGATCGACATGCACAAAAGAAAACGATCGACGTTAAGAAAATACCGCCGCAGAAATTCTAGACCATAGCAGAAGTTGATCAAGTCATTGATAGTCTACAAAGCTCTGAACACTACGAGTACAGACTTGACAAGAGATGTGATGACATATACTTCCCATTCAACAACAGCATCCATGGATTACATTCAGAAACACAGTGGCTGCAGAAGGAAGTAAAATAAATTCAAAAACGGCTCGCATGTCATCCTGAAACATCAGCATCGATCGACAGGTGAAACTGCAAATCGATCGACAGACCTACACCAGAAACGATCTACGCAACAACAGTCGCAGCGATCGATACCGAGTCTACACCAGACCGAGAGAAGCTGCTATAGGATAAGCTAGCCATGCTTGATTCAGTGCAAGAGGAACTAAAGAAACTGTCAGGATATGCCTACGATAAGATTGGGATGCACAGTTTCAGCATTCAAAACTTTCAAGAGAAGCAACATAACATCTCAGATGCAGTTGTCAAGATGGATGACAGATGGACCAGAAGTGATGAAGCCACAAGAATGTTCATGGCTACTTGGTTCAGAATAAGGAGGGATGATGTGGGTACTTGTTTCCCAACAAGTAGCTTCTTTTCCACACACTAGCTCAAATACCTCCAAAGTCAAGCTAAATGACTATAATAAAGCGCTAAATGAGAGGCAACCCACTATTAGGTATTTTTCCTTTGGTTTTCTATTTTCTTTTATTAATTATTTTTGTTTTTATTTTTGCAGGTTTTTTATATTAAAAACAATGATCCATTGAGAAATATTACCACCTTATCGACCGACGAGACCAAGTCGATATTGAGCGACACCACATCACCTGCGACGATTGATGCATCCTCTGACACATCGATCAAAATTCAGTCCGGTCAGGTATATCGTTATTCCTTGTTCAGTTGAGTACTTTTGATTTATTTCTTCCCCATAACTCCGACTGTTTTACAATGGGGACAGTGTAATTTAACTTTGGGGGGAGGTTTACTGATATTGTTTCACTATGGGCCTTATTAAAATTGTTTTCAAAAATTATTTTTATTGAGATCAAGAAAGGGACTATGATCTTATTTGATTTTTACTTTTTATCTAACCTCTCTTTAGCACCATTCTATAGTTATTGATTACAGATAGTACTAAAGATGCTAAAGTGGATCAACATGTCAACTATTCACACTTGCTTAGACTGTTTGTAGGAACCAAAGCTGACCTCCAACACTAAACCTGACACAACTGCTTGTCTTGGGGCTTAGTATACATGGGATTGGATTCTTCAAACAAGTGTGGAAGGTAAAGCATTGTGTAGATCTATCACATTTTCTCTCTTTATTTTTGATCCTACATTGTTAAGTGGATCTATTAATTTATGGAAAAAAATCCGTAAATATTGATATATTTATAGGTTTTAGTTAGGTGGAATCTGAACAGGACTTGGTACCTACAACCATCATTACGGCTTGATTCATAAAGATTCCAACAAAAAGGATTCGAATGGGGCTTGGTGGCTACGACCATTAAAGCTCACTTCATATGCATTCTTGGCTATCTTAGTCAATGATCATGCCATAGAAGCATATTTTGACTCTGGAGAGAAATTAGAAGAGAGAAGAGATAGGAACTAACTTTTATCTGCAAATCCAGATACTTGTTTGAGAATCATGGCATCATGTGATCGATACTCCCAAGGTAAAGCCTGCACTTTTATTTATGTTAAGAAATAAGGTTAGTTCAGGGGAATGTCAGATAGTATATGCTAAGTTGCTGGTGAATTTGGTTGCTAAGCTAGGATATGACATGATGAACTTCTTTTATTAGAACTTCTTAGCTTTTGATTGCAATATTGTAGAGGTGATGATTTCAAAGTTTTAAATCTGTGAGTCCATGTTATTTTCAAACCTCTTTCAGAAAGATTGTCTGTTTTTTTTGCTTGAGAACAAGCAAAACGGTATGTTTGGGGAGTTGATATACCATGATTTTGACCCACTTTTAGCTATGGTATATAAATGTTTTTATAACTATTTATTATATTATAGCGGCTTTTAAGGATAAGGTTCATGAGTGATTTGGAAGAAAGTGATGTTTTCGGAGCATTTTGGAGAGCATTTTGGAGAGAATTAAAGAAATCACTCGATTTGGATATCGACAAGCACATTGGGGTCGACACCGAGTGTTTATAATCGATCGATATTCACTCTTCAGTGTCGATCAATACCGAAGGCGTGAAAGACTGATGTGTGACCCAGCTGACTTGAAGCCCAAGACTTCATTAAATTACAATAATGCCCCTGCTGAGTTTTTACCGAAGTATTTATACTTTGCCAGGGTGTTTTAGGCAAAGAGAGCTTTCTTGTATTGTTATTTTCACAGCAAAAGTTTTATAGGACTTTTAGAGTTGGAGAGAAGATCCACAGAGATTTGTGATTGGAACTCCATTATTATCTATTTATTTATGAACTTTGATGCTTTTTGCAAAATTGACTCAAAACTCAAAGTCAAACACAAAACTAACTTCTTCTTTTGACTCATCTTTCTTTTTCCCTATTCACCCCACATCTTCATTTTATCTACAAAAATGCCATTAAATTTTTTTTGTAATTTTTTTTCGAAAATGGCTTTTTTACTCTTTCAACCTCATCATCTTCAAGTATTTACAACATTGCCATTGCCATGAGTACGCCCAACAACCTTGTACAACCCAACGACCTTGTATAACCAGTTTGAAGATTTTAATGCACTTAAAATCGATACACATACTCTCTTTCTCAATTGTTATGAACTAAAAACAACATCTCCTTCACTTTGTCTCCATATTATTACAAAAAAAACTTAAGCTTTTGATTTCAAAATTTTTATGATTGATAGAGCAGTTTAAGCATACAATTCTTGGTGGGTTACTTTCGTTTGATGTTCTGGGTGGTTGGAGAAGACTTTGTGTGCAAAGGAATTCATCTCACCTAGTTTAAGGTATGAAATTGAAATTTTTACCAGATATGTTCACGTAGAAGACTTACCCGTAAGTCTTCTGGATGTAGAAGACTTACGGATAAGTCTTCTGGTCAAACGGACGACTTACTTCTAAGTCGTCAAGCTTTGTATGTTAAAAAAAAAAAATCTTGACGACTTATAAGTAAGTCGTCTAGAAAAACGGGCTAGTTTTCCATTTGACCGAATTGTGTCAGATATTTGACTTTTCCTGGACGACTTACCAATAAGTCGTCTCCGGGAAAGTTAAAATTTCAATATTTTATTAATTCAAGACGAGTTACGGATAAGTCGTCTTAGTTTAGTTTTGTAATTGAAAAATAAAACTTTAATTATAACTTTTCTCAGAAGACTTAATTTAAAAACATTTGGGTCGTCCAGCCAGACAACTTATTATAAAGTCGTTCGTGATAAGAAAAGTCGTCCAGATTTTTTTTGGTCAAACCTTGCTTATCATGGACGACTTTATAGTAAGTCGTCTGGCTGGACTACCCAGACGTCTATAAATTAAGTCTTCTGAGAAAAGTTATAATTAAAGTTTTTTTCAATTACAAAACTAACCTAAGACGACTTATCCGTAAGTCGTCTTGAATTAATAAAATATTGAAATTTTAACTTTCCCAGAGATGACTTATTGGTAAGTCGTCCAGGAAAAGTCAAATATTTGACACGATTCGGTCAAATGCAAAACTATCCCGTTTTTCCAAGACGACTTAC
Source organism: Eruca vesicaria subsp. sativa (assembly GCA_932364175.1). Lineage (NCBI taxonomy): Eukaryota > Viridiplantae > Streptophyta > Magnoliopsida > Brassicales > Brassicaceae > Eruca > Eruca vesicaria. The sequence continues at coordinate 25,899 of CAKOAT010074488.1, forward strand.
TTATAAGTCGTCAAGCTTTGTTTTTTTAACATACAAAACTGGACGACTTAGAAGTAAGTTGTCTAATTTAAATTTCAATTGCAAAAACGACTTGTCTGGAAGACTTATCGTTAAGTCGTCCGGACGACTTACCGTTAAGTCGTCCGAACGATATACTTGTATGTCGTCTGCGTCAATGTTTAGTAAACTTTCATTTTCTCTATGTTTTCTAAAGTGTTTTTATTTTGAATTTTTTCAGATGATTCGTCAGTTACATGCAGTGTATGTAGAATGGTTGTTCAAAGATGGCTGTTGGTATTTTGTGGTTTATAATTTCAAAGGAGCGAGAATGTTTTTTTTGAGTGAAGGTTCGACACATGCTGAACTTGTTTCAATGACTCATGAAGATTATAACCTGGACATGAGCACAGTCACTGTGGATATAAGCTACTCATTACCAGCAGAAATGAGGATGGCTCCAGCCACCCCTCCCATTCATGTTACAAGTGATAGAAAAGTTCGAAACTTGCTCGAGATAACCAAAACGCATAGAGTATGTCTTTGTGTATCAAGCCGTAGCAAGGTGGAAACGGTTTCAGAGGAAAAAGAAGAAGCTGATGAATGGTTTGAAGATGATGAAGCTGATGAATGTTTTGAAGATGATGATGATAATGAGTTGTTTGAAGATGAAAATCATGATGGGGATGAGGATGATGGGGAGAAGGATGATGGGGAGGAGGATGCTGATATCTCTATTTTTTTCTGAAACGGACGAGAATGGTGAGGATTACAGTGTTTATGGAAAGGTTAAAGATGAGGATGAGGAAGAAGATGATGATATTTGTTTTGAAGATTTTGAAAAGACATATGCTATTGAAGGAGGAAAATCGAATGGTAACAGTATCTATGTCAACCAGAGATTTGTTAGCAAGGATGCACTGCTTTTAGAGCTGCGGTTGACAGCAGTGAAGCGTAAGTTCTCCTTCAGAATATACAAGTCAACAAAAACTCTCCTTGTGGCAACATGTCGGGTTAGTGGTTGTGGATGGAAGATCAGAGCGAGTGTGAAACATGGGACAAACACGTTTTGGGTAACAAAATATGTGGAAACACATACATGCTCAGTGGGAGACCGAATTGCTCAGCGGAGATACTGTACTCCGAAGTATGTTGGTAAGCTTTTCATTGATCGTGTTGGAATCATTGATGGGTTGACTCCGCAGCATATCACTGATGCAATGAATAATATGTTTGGCATGACGCTTGATTACACCACTTCATACAGAGCACTTTTATATGCACAGACATTGGTAAGAGGATCAGCAGAAGATGGATACTCGCGTCTGCCATAATATCTCGAGCAAATCTCCTTAGCAAATCCCTATTCTATCACAGTTATAGAACTTGATTCTATCAATATATTTAAGTATCTATTTCTCTCTTTTTGAACTTATATCAAAGGTTTTAAGTATCAGAGAAGGGTCATTGTGGTGGATGGGACTCACCTAACTAGGAAGTATGGAGGTGTTTTGTTAGTTGCAGCCACACAAGATGAGAATTTTCAGATATTTCCATTGGCTTTTGCGATTGTAGATGTTGAAGATGGACCTTCTTAGGAATGTTTTTTCACAAAATTGGTTAGTTGTGTATCTGATGAGCAGCCTCTGGTAATAGTCTCCGACCGGCACCCATCCATTAAAAGTGCGTGTGATAAGGTGTTTCCTTGGGAAACCCAAGGAATATGTTATTATCACCTTCAAGAAAACATTGTCAAAAAGTATAAAGGGAAACATCTGTTGTAGTTGGTGAAAGGTGCTGCTTATGCTCATACGGTTTCAGATTTTGACCGGTACATGGCTGAGATACGGAGTGCAAATCCGGACCTTGCAACGTATTTGGAGGATGCCAACGTCAGCCAATGGTCAAGGGTTTATTGTCGCAGGGACAGGTACAACATAAAAACAAGCAACATCGCTGAATCTATTAATTCCGCACTAAAGCAAGCTAGAGGATTCCCGATTCAGTTCCTGTTGGAGTTCATAAGGGAGAAGCTAGGTAAGTGGTTTTGGAAAAGGAGAGAAGATGCTTTGAGTCTCATAACAGATCATAGTTGGGGTGTTGAATACTAGCTTGCTGTTTGATCTGAGGTAGCGGATACGATGAGGGCCCAACCAATTGATGGATGGAAATTCTTTATGTAAGGTGGCAAAATGGACTATGTGGTTGATTTGGAGAATGGGAAGTGTAATTGTGGTGTCTATCAAGTGGAGAAAATACCTTTCTCTCATGCTATAGCTGCTGGATCACATGCTCGTCTGCATATTTCCACTCTTGTACATCTAGTGTACTCAAAGAATTCTTTGTTTGCAGGATACTCACAGAATATATATCCTTGTGCTGGACAAAAGTTGAGGAACGCACATGCAATCCTCTGGCCGAAAAGCATGGTCCGGGGAGACAGAATCAATCAAGATGGCAATCTTGGTTGGAGCTGTCCAGGATGAGAGGACGCAAACCCTGGAAGCAACACAGGGTTTATAGATGCTCAGTATGCAGAGAAACTGGCCATACGAAAGCACAATGTAAAGAATGACCTTTAATTAAGTCATCCAGAAGAATTTGAGTTATGAATCTATGTATTAAGAATTTGTGTTATGAATATGTATGTATGAAGAATTTGGTTTATGAATTTATGTATTTATTAATAATTTTTTTTTATGAATTTGTGTTAGACTCCTTAGACGACTAATAATTCAGTCGTCTAAAAAATCTTCCGGCTGGATGACTTTCCAGACGACTTAATTATTAGTCGTCTACTAAGTCGTCCAAGCTTTATGAGTATGTTTTAATTATTTGTGTTAGACTTCTCATGCGACTAAAAATTAAGTCGTCTGAAAAATATTCCGGCTGGATGACTTTCCAGACGACTTATTATTAGTCGTCTACTAAGTCGTCTAGCCTTTATGAGTATGTTTTAAGTATTTGTGTTAGACTTCTCGAACGACTAAAAATTAAGTCGTCTGAAAATATTCCGGCTGGATGACTTTCCATACGACGTAATTATTAGTCGTCTACTAAGTCGTCCAGGCTTAATGAGTATGTTTTAAGTATTTTTGTTAGACTTCTCAGACGACTAATAATTAAGTCGTCTGAAAAATCTTCCGGCTGGATGACTTTCCAGACGACTTAATTATTAGTCGTCAGACCAAATTTAAGGAACAAAATTAACTGAAAGTCTTCTGTACAACAAATACAAACACAACATACAACCAAGTTCGAATAAATACAACAAACACAAACACAACATACAACAAGCATCCTAAACATCAGCCTAATCAAGTTCGAATACAAATATACAAACATACAAACATCAGCCTAATCATAAGCACCAATCTCCTCAAAATTATCCTTGTTTTCATACAAATGTGGGAGAGAGAACTCATTAAATATATCCACAGCCATCTTATCCCTAATAACCTTCACGTTGGCGTTGTTCTTAGAAAAGTCTTTTGCATTAAATGACAGCCCAAGAGCATGACATTCAATGTATTTTAGAGCGTAGACGCCACAATCACCAGCTCGGGCCTAAGGCACATTGGGTGCACGTTCAAATGTGAGTGGCTCCATGGAGTATTGGGAACGCAGCTCATAAGAGGTAGAGCACTCAACAAGCAGATAAGGGACCATGTGCTGAAAAGGCTCCATTACCACTTTGAGTTCTTCGTCGGAGATAGAGGAACAAATGCTCCATTACCACTTTGAGTTCTTCGTCGGAGATAGAGGAACAAATGCTGTCCCAGACGACTATGTGTCTCTTAGGGATCGATATCCATATAGCAATCCAATGATAGTTGTTGTAGTTCACTGGCGCATAGATATCATCAATATCCACCCCCCACATCTTGTCCGACCGGCAAAATGATGGTACAGCGCCTGAATAATAATCAAACGCTCCACCAGGGAGTCTTCTTGCCAAACCGTAGACATCTTATTCTGATTCTTTAAAATCCTTGTAGTTGGCTCTCCATTGCTGAGAAAAGAGATGATCAAGGAAGCACATCCTCTCGCTCCTGAACACTTGTGGATTTTGAGCGTACCTCTTCCTCAGCACATAAATCCAAGCATCAACATGCTGCATTTAAATAAAACAACTCAGAAGATATCATACGACTTAATAGACGACTTACCATTAAGTCGTTGGTAAGTATTCTACGTAGACGACTTAACAGACGACTTACCATTAAGTCATCTTGTAAGTCTTCTTTGTGAACGACTTATCAGACGACTTACTGGTAAGTCATCTACAAAGAAGACTTACCAGACGACTTAATTGTAAGTCGTCTACAAAGAAGACTTACCAGACAACTTAATGGTAAGTCGTCTACAAAGAAGACTTACCAGAAGACTTAACGGTAAGTCGTCTACAAAGAAGACTTACTAGACGACTTAACGGTAAGTCGTCTACGTGGAATTATAGTCAAAAGATATCAGACGACTTACACAGTCATGCAGCCAAGATAAGGAGGTTCGGAGGATGTGATACCACTTAGTTGGTGCTGTACGTGGTTTATCCTCCAAAGGTGTGTCATAGTGAGTGCAAACACAAAATGTTGAAAAGCAATCAGTTTGTAGACTAAAAGCAAGATATTAAGGAAAAGCAATCACTTACGGATCAGTTTTCAACCGGTCAGCGAGCTCCTTCAATTTGGTCATGTTAACTGATCCAAACGGATTATAGACTGGAGCTTTTTCCTTTTTGCTTGGACTGATCACTTTGGCCTTTTTGCTTGGACTGATCACTGTGGCCTTTTTGTTTGGAATGATCACTTTGGCCGTGCTGTTTGCCGTATAAGGAGATTGATGTGAGGCAGCAAGTTTCCTTGATCGATCACTCTTGGCACGTTTAATTTCTGCCAAAGAAATTTCCCTCTTTTCCTGATATCTAGCTTGCTCCTTCACTAGATCTGAAACAGTGGGTTGTTGTTTATCCAATAGTTCAAGGCTCGGTTCTGGAGGAAGGCTGGATGGAAGGCTCGAGTCTGGAGGAAAGCTGGATGGAAGGCTCGAGTCTGAAGGAAGGCTGGATGGAAGGATCGATTCTGGAGGAAGGCTGGATGGAAGGATCGATTCTGGAGGTTTTTCCTGGCTCGGAACTACACTCAGCTCTTTCGAGGAAGTAGTACATGCAGACAAATATGTTGCTTTACCCCCCCCCCCCTTCGGCAAATTTTTTATAGCTCTTCTTTCCCGCGTTCGACCCATTAACACTTTCACATTCCCCCCCCCCCCCAGTAAGATCCATTTCAGGTTGACCCTTTCTCTTTTTTTGGTTCTTGCGTATTAGGTTCAGATTTTTGAGATGATGCCCCTTTTCCTTTTTTGGTGATACCAAGGATCTTCTCCACAGCTTCCACCCTTTTAGACAGATACTTGATCTCCGTAAGGCACGTCCCAAACCCTTGACTCACGGCATTGGGTATGTCCTTCAAAGAATCTTTCAAAGAATCCTTCACGATTCTTTCAATATCCTCTTTGGTCAGCCCACCAACATTGGTACTCACATCAGCCTCTTCCTTTGCACCTTCCTCTGCATCTTCCTCTGGCTCTTCCTCTTCCTTTACCTCTATAGGTAGCTCTTCTTTACGCTCTGTGTGAGGTTTCTTAAGAGGTCTTGGACTCTCTTCCTTCACCAGAACTATCGCTTTCTTCCATTTCTTTGCTACCAGCCTTGTATTGACCCAAGTACCGGTGACTTCCCAGCAATCCATGGTCCACTTCCATGGTTTCTTTATGTACATGAGTTTAATTATGTTCTCCGCGGCCGAGTCCCCAGCATCAGAGTCCCATTTTGGAAATATTTCAGCAATGCCCTTCTCAACAAAGTTCATAACAATAGTCTGCAGTAAATAGAAGATATAAACTTAGATATTTGACGGATTAAGAAAGATGGAAAGAAAAGATTTCGCAGAAAAACTTATGATTAAGTCGTCTGGAAAGTCGTCCAACTAGACGACTTAGCAAACGACTTAAAAATAAGTCGTCTGAAAAGTCTTCCAGCTGGATGATTAGCAGACTACATATTATTAAGTCGTCTGGGTAGTCTTCACGGACGACTTAATGATAAGTCCTCTACTAAGTCATCCAGCTGGAAGACTTTTCAGACGACTTATTTTTAAGTCGTCTGCTAAGTCGTCCAGTTGGAAGACTTTCCAAGCGACTTAATAATAAGTCGTCTGCTTCTGGAGTAAAGTAAATACTTGTCCTTCAATAGAATCTTTAAAATATCTTCGTCCTTTGCCACCCTTGTAAGCTAGTATCGGTGGAGACGGTCTGTTTGGTATGGAATGACCATAATTAGCACCCAATTCTGGCAGAGCTGTGTACACCCAGACCTGGAGAGCATGTACAAACCCATCAGTGGTGTAACAACCGGATATATCTTTTCCCTTAACCGAGTCCATCAACACCTTAAAGGCGACTCTCCCCCATGGATAATTCTCAAACCGTTCAAGATCCATCACTAGCCTTGCCAGAACAGCCCATGTAGGGGTTGAAAACTTCCTCCCTTCAATGTATCCAGCCAAGATGGCAAGGTACCCGAGCCGCTTGCGATCATCCGGAGCCCACCTTTCGCATCTCCCAAATGCTGCTATTATATGATCAGTAGTTGGCCCAGCTTCGACATTAACTCCCAACAACTCCAGAAAGCAACCAACTCCTTTGTAACAGAACAGTTTGGTCTCTCAAGGTCCTCTATGTACTCGCAGTTTAGACCAGTGAGGTATTCAAACTCTAACAGTGAAAACCTCAAAGGTTGTGGACCAGCAAGACTCCACAGCTCATACTTCTTCTTTATGTCAAGCTGGAAACCGAGCATGTAGTGAACCAGCCTTGAAGCCCATTCAAATTCCAGCTCTTGGAACTTGATGAAAACTCCCAACTTAGACTCCTTTAGCTCTTCATATTCATCATCATTAAGAGCATTCCTTAGAGCAGTATACAACTTTGTACACGGATGATATGAAATGCTATGCACTGCGTCAGGCTCGTGCCCTAGTGTATGTATCCTACGAAGGAGTTCTAGAATATCTATTTTTCTGCAAAAAAATCAAAGACAATCATCTCAAACACACAACCATCCAGTATGACATTTTATTATAAGTCTGGAAGACTTTCCAGATGACTTATAATTAGGTCGTCTGGAAATTCAGATGACTTATAATTAGGTCGTCTGGAAATTCTTCCAGGTGGACGACTTAGCAGACGACTTAAAAATAAATCGTCTGAAAAGTCTTCCAGGTGGATGACTTAGCAGACTACTTATTATTAATTCGTCTGGGTAGTCTTCCCGGATGACTTAATGATAAGTCCTCTACTAAGTCATCCAGCTGGAAGACTTTTCAGACGACTTATTTTTAAGTCATCTGCTAAGTCGTCCAGTTGGAAGACTTTCCAGATGACTTAATTATAATTCTACTAAGACTTCCAGTAGAACATTTGAAAGCTGACCTGAAAATTCGGAGAAGATATAGTCGCCTTCGACATAACGGTTATAGAACTGCAAAAATGGACGTGAAAAAAAGAAGCGTGATGAAAACGACGGTGAGAACGATGTTTTATGTTCTTCTTTAGATATAACTTACCAGCGGCAGAGTTCAACAAAACGCCTCTAAGAGAAACGGCGCTAGGGTTTACAGAAAAATGACGCTAGGGTTTCCTCGCAGATCGGAAATATAGGAAGCGACAGTGAGAACGGTGGTGATAATGACGATGGTAAGGCGGAGATAACGATGAATTAGAGAGATTCGACGAAAATCACCTTTGAGAGAAACGGCGTTAGGGTTTTCTGAATTTCACGAAAAAAGTGAGTAAAAAATATCTTATATATGTCCGGTAAAAAATTGGTTAGGTTTAAAATTAATTTGGTAATATCAAAGGTTTGGTCCGGTTTGGACGACTTATAATTAAGTCGTCTGTTGATACTATACATCCGACTAAGTCGTCTGCCTTAAATGTATTTACCAGACGACTTAATATTAAGTCGTCCAGACCCTAAACCTTAAACCCTAAACTAAATTGACTAAATTAACTAACTAACCGCGTTATAAAATCAAATTATACTTAAATAGTGTTTACTATACATAGAAATAAACACACTTAGGTAAATTTTAACTTTTTCAAAAAAAACATTTATGCTTTGGAAAATCTAACCCTAAGAAACACATACAATACTATAACATATGTTGGCAAACGCTAAACCAACGAATATCATGACTCACTACTTTGACTCATCTATGTTAAAAACAATTAAATTTTGTTCTATATTAATTTATATCTCTTAAAATTGGTGTTAATTACATGATTTCAATTTTTCACTTATCTAAATATTTTTTTACAAAATATTTAAATTATTTTTAAGAATTACTATACTAGACGACTTTCAACTAAGTCGTCTACGGGGGTTAGAAAGGTAAAAAAATCGGGTTTTTTGTTTGTTCACAAGGGGCTGTTGATTTTAATAGATTTTTAGGTTACTTTTGCATTTGACTCATGTTTGGGTTTAATTTTTCATTTGAAACCAAGTTTTGAGTCATATTTGGCAAATTTCCCTACTTTGTTTGTGTTATGATTTGCTTAGCTATGTCTGAGTAATTCACTTGTTAGATTTAGGGTTTAAATAGGTTAGAGGGATTAGCCCCAACTATAGGATCGCTTGTTGTGGTATTTATTAATAGGACGTTCTTAATGTCTGTGTTCTATAGAATTGCTAACTAGAAACATGAATTAAGGAGTTCAGATTGTTTAAGCAGCCTTTAGATAATTCTAAATATCATGAATCTACTCTTTTAAGCTAGGATTTGTTAGAGTATAGCGATAGATTGATCTAGGGATCTATAGTGAGTATATATTAACTCGAGCATAAAGCTTAACGCGCATTGATCGATACTCCCTTCGGAAATTGATCGACACTACTATTTATCGAACATTCTTGTTTGGGTCAATAAATTATAGTTAATAGACTTATTCAGTAGAGAGAATTCCTAATGAATTTGTTATATAGTGGTTAATCTCTTCAATACCATGCATACAACTAATTAGCACCTATAGGATTATAATCTCCAATACTTGGATAAAACCCTAAGTCTACACATTTCCAAATAAGTTTCAACTCTCAATACATTTAGTGGAGCAACTGCCTTTCTCAATTAGGATTACTACTTTTTACTATTAATCTCATACTAAAATTTATTTTAACTCAACCTAACGTTATTACTTGGTTAGATTTAATCGGTTCCTTAGCTTTTTGTGGATTCGATTCCTTAGTACTATAACTGTTCTATTGTTTGAGAGAGTAAGTCACTCCTTAGTGTTAAATATTTGAGTGATGTCAACCAAGATGTCATTAATAAAGATAGTTATGAACTCGTCCATGAACTCGTGGAATATCTCGTTCATCAACTTCATAAACGCTGCTGGAGCATTCATCCGTCCAAAGGGCATGACCAAAAATTCACTAAAGACCAGAGGAACACGAGAGACACCTAAGGGTATTCATGGAGAAGCTAAGGGAGCATAAGTTGTTCGCTAAACTAAGAAAGTGCAGTTTTTGGAAAAGGTAGATTGGGTTCTTGGGAAATGTTGTCTCAGAAGAAAGAGTTGTAGCGGATCCCGAAAAGGTTGCTGCCAGTGCAGATTGGCTGAGCCCTGGACCACCCACCGAAATCAGAAGTTTCCTAGGGTTAGCAGGTAACTATTGACAGTTCATGAAGGGATTTGCCAGCTTAACTAAGAAGCTTACTCGGCTGATGGGTAAGGACGTAAAGTATGAGTGGACATTGGGATGTGAAAAGAGCTTTGCGAGCCTGAAGGAGCGATTGGTGAGTACTCCGGTTCTGGTTCTGCCTCAGCCTGGAGTGGTGTATTTTATAGTTTGTGGGAACCGAAATCCACCTACTGTCAAATAATCGTAAATAAGGAAACTTCGGGAAAACCCTAAGTTTCCAGAGGAACCGGCTATCTGCAGAACCGCACAACGAAGATTAAGATAACGATAAACTTAGAATTATTAAAAGAATAAACAAAAATCGAGAGCAAAGAGGTTCTTATTCCGAATCTGCGTAGAACTGGTACAAAGAGAGTAGCCGAAAACTCAAGAACGAAAAACCCTAATTGAGACGCAGCTCGCTAACAGAAAACGAAAATATTCCTAAATGCTAGTTTTTGGTGGTGAGAGCTCTGAAAATCGTGTCCCTTTCTTTTGCCCTAGACCTCTTATTTATATACTCCTCGCCTTGGCCGTTCGGTCTTTCCATTTCGCCCAGATTTGACTATATCGGGAATTTTCCATTTTTCTCGATCCTTCCTTTTCTTCTGCGGAAATCTTCTATTTTTCTTCAAACCTTCCTTTTATCTTAAAACTTGACATTTATTTTCCTTCTGCGAGTAAACCGTCAAAACGTTATCGTATCTTCGGGTTAGATTCCGTTAAGATCGCAAGATGGGTTTTTATCGCGTTTTAGGACCTTCCGGGCCGTTCTGCGATAAATCCGTTTTCCGACTTTGTATGGGATCGTTTCCTGATCTGATGCCGTTTTTAGTAAATTCCTCGAGCTAATCGTAAGGTTTTACGATTTACTCGTCGTTTTTATTAAAAACGCGCTTTTTACGATTTACTCGACTTTTTTATTAAAAACGCGCTTTTTACGATTTACTCGACTTTTTTATTAAAAACGCGTTTTTTATGATTTCAACGAGAAATCTCGAATAAACCGTATAGTTTAGGAAATGTTCGGTGTTTCGTTTAACCGTTTCCGTTTTATACGATTTCCTCGAGTTCTTTGTCGAGAAAGCGAAGTTTTACGGTTTTTATCGTAAAACTCGAATGATAGGTCGGATCGAGCTGGAATGGGAGACATTTCGGCCGTGGTTCAGAACGCGACCATGTTGAAAGACGTAAGTTTCGAATCAGGGATGCGAGAGATCGAGGCTCGGGACGTCCAGGAAGTCTCTAGTTCGTCAAACGGCGAACTAAGCCGAGCTGGCTTAGTTCACCGGTGGGCGAACTAGTCATGGGCCTCCTAGTTCGCCGGTGGGCGAACTAGTTGCGACTAGTTCGCGTTTAACGGCTGTTTCGGTTTTTTGTGGTTTCGTAAAATGATTCTCGACTTTTTATAAAACGGCTTCTTGAGCTTTATAAAACGATCTTCAAGTTTTATAAAACGGCTTCTCGATTTTTATAAAACGATCTTCGAGTTTTATAAAACGGCTTCTCTAGTTTTATAAAACGATCTTCGAGTTTTATAAAACGGCTTCTCAAGTTTTATAAAATGGCTTCTCGAGTTTTATAAAACGATCTTCGAGTTTTATAAAACGGCTTCTCGAGTTTTATAAAACGATCTTCGAGTTTTATAAAACAGTTTCTCGAGTTTTATAAAACGATCTTCAAGTTTTATAAAACGATCTTCGAGTTTTATAAAACGGCTTCTCGAGTTTTATAAAACGATCTTCGAGTTTTATAAAGCAGCTTCTCGAGTTTTATAAAACGATCTTCGATTTTTATAAAACGGTTTCTCGAGTTTTATAAAATGATCTTCGAGTTTTATAAAACGGTTTCTCGAGTTTTATAAAACGATCTTCGAGTTTTATAAAATGATTATGCGAGTTTTATAAAACAATTCTCGTGTTTTATAAAACAATTCTGCGAGTTTTATAAAACGATTCTCGAGTTTTATAAAACGATTCTGCGAGTTTTATAAAACGACTCCTCGGGTTTTATAAAACTATTCCTTTTGTATTTTTACGGGGAGTTTTGGCTATTGATTCCGTCGTACCGATCTTGACCCCAACAGTTATCCCCTAGCTCGTAAGAATCGTGAGGTTCTTGCGAGTGGATTGAGCGAGTTTGGCGAGTTTGGTAGAATTAGGCGGAACTTTAATGGCCAAAAGTCCAAGGGTGAACAGTAAAATTCTTCCCTATAAGTATATGGAGTGAATTTTTCAAGTGTTTCACTCACTCCTCCATAACTTGCTTAAGCTTTAGGAAGGCTTCTCTCTACCTTTTCCTTTGGATCCTTTTTCTTTCGACTATCCAATATGTCTTTCTGACGGAAAGTTTCAGATTATGCTCATGCATCAATCTTTGATCCGAGCGACCTTGATGTTTCCAGCGGCTGTCCTCTTCCCGAGCCGGTCTTTCAACGTTTCTTTACGACCAAGGAAGAGTTTGCAGACTACTATATAGTCGTGAGGGCCGCGGAGGTACCGCCTTCGAATTTCTGGGTTCCGAAGAAAGATAAACCTCAGAAGAAAACAGTTGGCATGAGCACGAGCACTGTTGGTTCTCTCGGATATTTGAGAAATATCTATGCGATCCTTGAGTCGGTTCAGTTTCGCATCCCTGTCCAGGGTCAGGGTGCCGAGGATCCGCCTCTGGGTTATTTTACGTGCTACGAAGCCTTTCTGTTGGCCTGCCAGCTATGGTTCCCTATTCCTCGAGCCATTTTTGAATTCTTGGACAGGTTTGGAGTACCATTCGGCCAACTACGCCCTAGTGGCTTACAGCACCTTATCGGGATTCTTGTGTTGGGATACGAACGCGGAATGTCCCTTGATGCGGATCATCTTTTGTCTATGTTGACATTCAAGGGAAGAAAGGATGGTTTTTACTTAGCCCCCCGGCGGGACATGACGGTTGTTGGCGGGCTTGCCTCGAATGATCACGATTGGATTTACCGATTCTTTTATGTCAAAATCGACAGCGCATCGGGGGAGGAGAGTTGTATTCCTTTGATTAGGACTGCGTGGGCGACAAACGGTATTCCATTAACGTGATACCCATATCCATATAGATATAGGTTTTAACTTTTTTGTTTGTTTTGCAGTGCCTGCCCTCCCGATGCCGATGCTTGAGGATTTTTCGGAGGTTATGAATCTTCTACGTGGCGGCCCACTTCATTGGGGGTATTTTTCTCCGAAAAGGATCTGTCGTGCCGTCGCCTATTATTCGTCCGGTTTTTCTCGTGACGGTCATGCTGATTTTAAAGCGGGCGATGATGCGGAGGAGAGGGAAAGGTCTAGATCTCCGCAGGATAGAGAAGTTCCGATCGATCGCCGTCGGGCATCTGACGAGGATATCAATATCGAAGAACTTATTGACTTTTCGCCCTCCGAATTTGATCCGGCCGAGACGTCATCCCGAGGACCAGCTGACACACCGTTTGCGAAAGCTTCGAGGCTTTTCAACAAGGTGTGCCTATTCTTTATTATTATGTATATACGTTTTTATAAAGGATGTTTGTTCCGTTTTGCAGGGTCTTCGGTTTATGAGCGAAGCGGTGAGCGCGAATAGTGCGGAACTTCGCAGGGCCGAATCTAGGGTTGCAGCAGCAGAGGCGGAGGCTGTTCGTATCAGAGGGGATATCGATGCTAGTTTCTCTCTTGCCAAGGATTTGGCTGCAAAAGAGGCCGCTCGTGTGAGAGAAGAGTATGAAGCTGAATCTCGTCGAAGCTTAGAACTTTCTGACACGATGGCTCGCCGTGCTCGTAGAGCAGGAAAAAGAAAGGTTGCTGCGGAGTTGATGGCTCGGCGCGAGCGGTTCGTGCCTCTTTATGCGGAATTTGGAGATGCGCAAAGAGCGAATGGCAATTTCCACGAATGTCGGGGCGTAGTTGGGGGTTTGCATCTTACCCAGGAGCCGGACTATTCGTATGAGGCTGCGATTGCGAAGCAGAAGAAGCGTCTAGCTAAGAGAGAGAAGAAGAAGAACGGATCCCCCAATCCTGGGAAGCATATGTGGGATCAGTGGGACCCTATCGTGGTGTCGCCGGATTTGGTCGAAGTTGGACCTGGGATCCCGGACGTGGATGGCGAGGTCGACCAGTCCGCGTTTGATGACTTTGATGTGTGATGTTCTTGGTTTTTCGATTTTGTTGTTGTTTTTCCGGGACTGGCCGTTGGTGGCTTTGAATCCCTACCGCTGGGCGGTATGTACTTGGATGCTTTTAATAAGAAAATATTTTCTAAGTATGAAATTTGTGTTTTGCGTTAGATGTAGAGGGAAGAGTACGAGTTGTCGTCTTGTATCTAACTCTTTGGTGTAAATTGTCCGATTTGTTAACTCGAGAGATTTCGATTTTCGCAAGTGTTTAGATGTGGGCGAAGAGACATGCCTTTAGGATCTCGATTCATGCCTTGAGACGTTAGCGACCAGTGTGCTGGGTTTAGGGCAAGACCTAGGTTTACTTTCGGATTGGGGCTGTGCGATGACTAGTCGCCTTTCGTTTTGCCCGTTGCGATTTTAACCTGATTCCATACAGATTTAGAATCCGCGATACGTTCTCGGCTTATACGATTCGTCTGGTTGGAACCGAGCATCTCACCGGGAACAATTTCTAAGTTGCCCGGAAGTGCTGACAAAAAATTTGGATTTCTTTTATAGCGCGCTATTTTATCCTCGTCGGATGTATGCGGACCGATAGGTCGGTGCGTTTGTTTAGGACGGCTAGCGTGCTCGACGGGGCCCATTGCCGAGCGTTCGTGCTTTTATAGTCGCGGATGGACTTTGGGAAAATATTTTTCTTTAAGAGTTTAGGCGACGTCTTGCCAATTCTATTCGAAAATATTTTGATATGCAAGTTTTTAGAAAGACGATTAAATAGTTGTTCTGCGGAAGCGATTTTCTGGATTTGCGTTTTTCGATAGTAGGGGAGATATTCTAACTTTGTTTTTATTAAAAATTTCAAAAAAAATTTGATTACAAAGCTAAAAGAAATTTTGTAAAAAATTTTGGGAGTATACGAATACTCATATACTCACCCACTCCCCCCCCCCCCCCGTTTTGGAAGGGGGGATAGCTGAACTCGTGTTTAGGCGAGCTGCCTACGTATTCCTTTCGGAAATCAAGCCATCTCGTAGTTCTGATTGTTTGTGCGAGTATGCTTACTCGGCTGTCGCAGACTTCTCGATCGCTTCAGTTGCGGGATCGATCTCTTTGTTCGGGATTGTCTCCTCCGGTTGGATGGAAGCGATGGGGGCGGAAACTTCTGGTTTCTTGGCCGTTGTTTGCTTTGGGTCGTCTTCTGCAGGAGGTGGCGTGACCTTTGCCCGTTTCGGTTTTACGATTGCTACCGCCAATTGCCTCAGCTTATGTTCGGCCAGGAAGCAGGATCGTGATTGTCTTTGGCATCCCCAAATTACTGCGACTCCCGTAGGCGTCGGGAATTTGATGCCTAAGTGATACATGGACAGAACCTCCTTCATGGAATTTATCCAAGGCGTGCCCATAATCACGTTGTAGATAGCCGGGAAATCGACTACCACGAAGTTAACGACTTTTTTTACTTCTTTTGCGGCGACCGGTAGTCGGATTGATCCCAGGGTCATTGACGTCTCGCCGGAGAAACTAGTCAGCGGTTTTGGAATCGGCTGTATTTCTGAGATATCGATTCCCATGCGTGCTAGCGTGTTGTGGAAGATCACGTTGACAGTACTCCCGGTATCGACCAAAATCCGAGCGAGTTCTAAATCGCTTATTACTAAGTCGATGACGAGAGGATCGGCGTGAGGTTGGTCGATTCCTCCGGTTTCAGTGTCGCCGAACGAGATCACTCCTTTCGGAGAGTCATCCGTCGGTACCTTCCAACTCGAGCTGGTTTCGGCTTTACGTTGGTAGGATTTTATAGACGAGATGGTGTCGTTGTAGTATTGCGATTCGCCGATAATCATGTTGATTTTTTGGCGATTAGCATTGTTACCCTTCTCGTCTTGTCTTCGTCCGCGTTTTTCGCCTGACCGGTTTCCCTGAGGCGGATTTTCTGCTCGCGCGTTCCTGTCGTTCTTCGGAAGGCGATCCAAATCGTGGATGAGATCCTTGACACTAGATATCTCGGAAAGTTCTCCCGCGACCAATTTTGAGGCCAGTCTGGCGCCGAGAACTTTGCAGTTCACGGTGGAATGCCCGCGGGTTTGGTGGAGGTCGCAGAAAGAATTCTCATCGTAATTCAAATTTCTCGTCCACGTGTTACCCATAGTTCGCCCTTGCTCCGAACCGGAGTTGATGGTGTAGTTATGCGCCCCTTGGAGATCATGTCCCTCGTGATGGACGAATTTTTCGTTACGAGAGTTCCTCTTTTTCTGCTTCTGCTCGGATGTGTTATCCTTCGCGGATGTTTTCGTCGGCTTATGCTTCTCAGACAGGATTTTAGTCTCTTCTTCGATGGTTATGAAGTCAGTGGCTTTGTGGAGCGCATCCTGGATCGTCCGCGGTTTCTCGAGAGTTATCCACTTGCGGAATTTTGATTTATACCAGAGCGATTTCCTTAGCGCGTCGATGGCGGCTTTGTCGCTGATTCCGCTAACCCTAGCCATGACGAGTTTGAATCTACTCATGAAATTGCGGAAAGATTCGTCCTCCTTCTGCACCAAACTCCAGAGGTCGGCGTCGGAGGTTTCCGGGTTAATGAACATCGAGTACTGCTTCAGAAATTCCGAAGCCAGTCGACGGAAACTTCCGATCGAATTTCGCCTAAGTTTGGCGAACCATTCGAGCGCGGCTCCTTCTAGGTTTTCGACGAAGAGGCGGCAGTAGCCTGCATCTTTTTGTGGTCCTTGAGCTTGGCTCGCCCCATGATGATCTGGAACGCTTGTAGGTGCGTTTTGGGATCGGGCAGTTTGATCTCGGTGATGCGGGCCGTGAAGGGCGTTTTCCAAGACTCGTACAGTAGCCGATCGATCTCGGGTGCGGCGCTGGTAGCGTGGTGAATCTGAGATTTCACCGCTTTTACCGCTGCGGCCGTTTTGGTGATATATTCGCGGAGATCGCAAATCTCGATCAGACCGCCAGCAGTTTTCCGACCTTGTCGGTGTTTGCTGCGAGTGACCGGAGATCGCTCCTCGGCGTTTTTTGCGTATCGCGCGAAATCGAGTTCCCCCTCGTCTCCAGTAAAAGAACGTTCGGGAGAAGACTTCGGCAGAGGACTTCGAGTCTTTCTTCTCCTAGGATGGACGTCAGCGTCTTCGTCTGTCGAATCGGCCTGGTCGCTTGTCTCCAGATTAACCCTTTCGATGTCGTCACCCTCGGTCTCCTGTTCGTGAGTAGGAGGTTTCTCCGATTCGTTCAGCGTCGCGCCAGGATTGTCTTTTCTGGAATCTTTTTCCGGTAAGTTACCCTGCTCGGTTCTGGGACGATCCGTAGGAGCGCCAAAGTCTAACCTTCTTCCGCGGATCTTAGTTGTTCCGGGGGGGCGAATTGCTCGGGTTTTCGCGGTTAGAGTTTCTACCCGTTTCGCGAGCAAACCGATGAGCTTTTCCTGCTCTTCCGATTTTTTGTTAAACTCGGAAAGCATCTTCTTGAGGGTCTCGGCGTTAGCGTTTGTAGCGTTGGTCGTAGACGCTCCTTGTGGTGGTGGTGTTTCAACGTTATCGTGTTCGTCGCGAGTTTGATTGTCACCAGTCATCGTTTCTTCGTTGGACATGTTGCGGCTTCGGTGTAAGATAGATCCGACCCCCCCTCCTTCTAGCGCCAAACTGTGGGAACCGAAATCCACCTACTGTCAAATAATCGTAAATAAGGAAACTTCGGGAAAACCCTAAGTTTCCAGAGGAACCGGCTATCTGCAGAACCGCACAACGAAGATTAAGATAACGATAAACTTAGAATTAATAAAAGAATAAACGAAAATCGAGAGCAAAGAGGTTCTTATTCCGAATCTGCGTAGAACTGGTACAAAGAGAGTAGCCGAAAACTTAAGAACGCAAAACCCTAATTGAGACGCAGCTCGCTAACAGAAAACGGAAATATTCCTAAATGCTAGTTTTTGGTGGTGAGAGCTCTGAAAATCGTGTCCCTTGCTTCTGCCCTAGACCTCTTATTTATATACTCCTCGCCTTGGCCGTTCGGTCTTTCCATTTCGCCCAGATTTGACTATATCGAGAATTTTCCATTTTTCTCGATCCTTCCTTTTCTTCTGCGGAAATCTTCTATTTTTCTTCAAACCTTCCGTTTATCTTCAAACTTGACATTTATTTTCCTTCTGCGAGTAAACCGTCAAAACGTTATCGTATCATCGGGTTAGATTCTGTTAAGATCGCAAGATGGGTTTTTATCGCGTTTTAGGACCTTCTAGGCCGTTCTGCGATAAATCCGTTTTCCGACTTTGTACGGGATCGTTTCCTGATCTGATGCCGTTTTTAGTAATTTCCTCGAGCTAATCGTAAGGTTTTACGATTTACTCGACGTTTTTATTAAAAACGCGCTTTTTACGATTTACTCGACTTTTTTATTAAAAACGCGTTTTTTAAGATTTCAACGAGAAATCTCGAATAAATCGTATAGTTTAGGCAATTTTCGGTGTTTCGTTTAACCGTTGCCGTTTTATACAATTTCCTCAAGTTCTTTGTCGAGAAAGCGAAGTTTTACGGTTTTTATCGTAAAACTCGAACGATAGGTCGGATCGAGATGGAACGGAAGACGTTTCGGCCGTGGTTCAGAACGCGACCATGTTGAAAGACGTAAGTTTTGAATCGGGGATGCGGGAGATCGAGGCTCGGGACGTCTAGGAAGTCTCTAGTTCGTCCATGGCGAACTAAGCCAAGCTGGCTTAGTTCGCCTGTGGGCGAACTAGTCGGGACGTGACTAGTTCGCCCACCGGCAAACTAAGCCAGGCCGGCTTAGTTCGCCGGTGGGCGAACTAGTCAAGTGGGACTAGTTCGCCCACCGGCGAACTAGTTGCGACTAGTTCGCGTTTTACGGCTGTTTCGGTTTTTTGCGGTTTCGTAAAACGATTCTCGAGTTTTATAAAACGGCTTCTTGAGCTTTATAAAACGATCTTCGAGTTTTATAAAACGGCTTCTCGAGTTTTATAAAACGATCTTCGAGTTTTATAAAACGGCTTCTCGAGTTTTATAAAACGATCTTCGAGTTTTATAAAACGGTTTCTCGAGTTTTATAATACGATCTTCAAGTTTTATAAAACGATCTTCGAGTTTTATAAAACGGCTTCTCGAGTTTTATAAAACGATCTTCGAGTTTTATAAAACGGATTCTCGAGTTTTATAAAATGATTTTCGAGTTTTATAAAACGGTTTCTCGAGTTTTATAAAACGATCTTCGAGTTTTATAAAATGATTCTGCGAGTTTTATAAAACGATTCTCGAGTTTTATAAAACAATTCTGCGATTTTTACAAAACGATTCTCGAGTTTTATAAAACGATTCTGCGAATTTTATGAATGACTTCGAGTTTTATAAAACGACTCCTCGGGTTTTATAAAACTATTCCTTTTGTATTTTTGCGGGGAGTTTTGGCTATTGATTCCGTCGTACCGATCTTGACCCCAAAATTGTTCACGGACACATCGAAGCTACGACTCGATTGTGTCTTGATGTCTAATATGAACGGATTTGGAGCTCCGGTGATCTGTCCGGAACTTCCTCTAAATCTATTTCTACAATAATTACTCTTAATTTCAGTTGATGTATATCTTTTAGTTTGTTCCCAATTTTTTTTTGTCATATAGTAAATTACTTTGGATATATATTAGATCTCTAGCTTACGATGAGTCAGACTGATAGACCATGATTTTGACCCGCTTTTGGTCACATTTTCTATATGTTTTTATTATAAATATCTATGTTTTGGAGTCTATTAGGTATGTTTTCAGGTTGAGGAGAATTTTGTGGTACAGTGATGATTTAGGTGCCTTTTGGTGCTTAAAGAAGAGTTTTCCAAGATGACTATGAAGATCCGATATAAGAGATACATATCGATCGATACACACATTGTGTAATCGATAGATGACGCTTCCGTAGAAGTTGAAGTCGAGATCCTCCATCGATCGATGTACGCAATGTACCATCGATCGATACAGAGCGTGATGAGCAAGATGTATTTGGCCAACTTGAAGCCCAAGTTCTCACCAAATTACAAGACTGCCCCTGATGAGTTTTTTTAACCTAATTGTACTCCCTATTTATACCTATGCCTATGAGCCTTTAGAGATATGAAGTTTTGAACCAAGTTTTGTATTCTATTCTATTTAGCAATAAAAGCATTTTCTTTTCTTCTTATTCTTTTGCTATGAATCTCTTGGCTATGTCTGAGTAGATTCATATGTTAGATTTAGGGTTCAAATAGTTATGAGAGATTAGCCCCAACTATGGATTGTTGAGTTGTTATATTCATTATCCAAATGAACCCTAATGCTTACTCTAGACTTGCTACCTAGAGTATTGATTTTGGAGTGACTAATCTAATAGTCATCTTCCTGAAATCATTTGGCTAAACTCAGACTCTATTAAGACACGTGCGATAGCCGGTCTTGTAGAAATTATCGGGTGAACAATAGTTCGATCCGATCTGATACTTAATATCGATCGATACTCTTCTAGGGTATCGATCGACGACAGCTTATGTCAATCGAAACTGCGATAGCAACATAGATCGATGCAGTCGGCAATCAGGTCAATGGACGAGTCTAACTAGCGACAGCTATAGATTTGTCTAAGGATTGAAGTTCTCATATATTTGCAAGTAATTCGTTAAGACATCCATAGATCTATAATCCTGATTTTCTGAATAGTAACCTTGAATCTAACTATTTTCCTTCATTGTTTTTAAACCAAAACCTATTCTCTTTAGCAACTTACCATTGCTACTATTTTATTTACTGTTTTAAACCTTTTTCAACCTAGCTTAATCACATAGGATTATATCTTTTGTGTCTTTAGTTCCTTGTGGATTCGATCCCTAAGTACTACGACTGAACCTCTTTTGATGAGATTAATTCACTCCTTAGGGTAATTTGAGTGATATCAAATTTGGCGCCGTTGCCGGGGAACTAAGATCAATATTAGATTTAATCTGATTCGGTCTAGGTTTTTTGTTATTTTATTTTTCTATCTTTTGACACAAAATCTTTTTCTTTTTGTCTCTTTCAGGTACATGCCCAGCAGTACTAGAAGCAACAAGAACAAGCAGCTTTTGTACTCAGAAGATCCCAACAACCTATAGCGTAGCATCTGCAAGGACATACGCTCCGCATCGATCGATACCAACATAATCGTATCGACCGATACGCCCTTTTCACCGACGATCAACAACCGTTCGTCAACCGACACCTTCACCACCTCATCGATCGACATCAACAAACATTCGTCGACCGATACCCACCACTTGACATCGATCGATACACCACATCTGACATCGATCGATACAAACCGGCGAGACATGGTAGCGCCTATGATTCTCATACCCGATGAGAATGGAGACCTGCGTGATCAAGATGGTCACCTGCGGAATGCAGCAGGTCAGAAGCTGAATGATCAGAAGGAGATCATTATTGAAGAGACTGCACCTACAGGCATCATTCAATCTGTAGAGGAGACCAGAACTTTGGCTGACTACAACCGCCCCGATCAGTTCTATTCAAACCGATCAGCCATCCTACCTCCAGCCATCCAGAGAGGAGATTTTGAGCTCAAGCCGCAGTACTACACACTTGTGGGTCAAATCCCTTTTTGTGGTTTGCCCCATGAGCATCCTATAGACCATTTGGAGAGGTTCGAGGATCTTGTCACCCTAGTCAAAGAAAAAGGAGTCCCTCAAGACTATCTTTTCTCCAAGCTTTTCAAGTACTCTCTATCTGGAGAAGCTTTGCAGTGGCTAAGACAACTACCACCAGGTTCCCTTACCACCTGGAATGATATCAAGCACGCCTTCCTGCGTAATTTATTTGATGATTCATGCGCTGAAGATTGGAGGAAGAAGATTGCTACGTTCACCCATGCCCCTGAAGAGTCATTCAAGGATACTTGGAACAGATTTAAGTCCTACCAGCGAGACTGCCCACACCACGGATTCAACCAAGTACAACTGCTCTGCACCTTCTACAGAGGCATTAGCCCCGATTTTAAGAGAGCCCTTGATACAGCTAGCGATGGCAACTTCACCACCAGGAATCCTCAGAATGCTATCAAGCTAATTGACAACTTAGCTTCCAGCAACAGCACAAGAAACCATATGAAGACTACATCCCCTGGGAAGGAGTATGTCAATGAAGTTCAAGCACAGCTAGACAACATTCAGAAGCTCCTAAACAAGCAGATCTGTGCAGTGGAAAATTCAGAAATGGTTGAAGAAGACGTCAACTGGATTTGTGGAGCCGGTTTTCAGAGATCTGGTAACCAAGGAGGATTCAGAAACTTCACAGGCCAGAGAAGCAACTATAACCAGAATCCTCAGAAGCCAAACACTTTCAGCAGCAGCAATCCTAACAGCAACAGAAGCTATGGAAGTGCCTTCTACTCGAATCCACACCCACCCACCCAAGATACTAAACTGGAGGAATTGATGGAGAAGATACTTGAGAGTCAGCAGAAGCTAGAGGTAAACTTCAATGGAAAGATCGATTCTGTCTACACCACCTTCATGACGAAGATAGATGCACTCAGCACTCATGTGAAGAAGCTAGAGACCCAGGTGTTCCAGACAGGAGAAGCAGTTAAGAAGTAGGAGTTTACCCACAATATCAATGCCCTCCTAGATGATGACTTTTGGCAAGAGGTAGTAGAAGAGATTCAGAGATCTGATGATGAGAGTGAACGAGAATTCGCCTACGACTACTATCGATCGATATCACCAACTCGACATCGATCGATATCACCTCTAGTTCGTCGATCGATTAACCTCGACGAGTGTCGATCGATGAACTCCGACAAAAACCCTCGCGAGTGCAATTCCGTCAAGATTATGTCTCACGCCGTATTCGCCACACTTCACCCACATCCGCCCAGCCCTGTCATCGATCGACATGATGCCCCCATCATCGATCGACATCCAGACCCTGGCATCGATCGACACACACCTACCAGTGTCGATCGATATGAAGTACCCCAACGCCGAGTGCCACTTCCCAAAGTCGACAGTTCAGATCTTGACGCTTTCCGGGAGCGATATTACACAACCAGACACCCTACAGCAACCCTAAAAGAGAGACCCACGGATATTTTTGAGTCCATGGAGATAAAAATGGAAAATATGAGGAGAGTGCTCCGAAAAAGGAAAGAGAAGATACCTAAACCCTATAAAAGAGAAGCTAATGAGAAGGAGTTGTCAAGCTTCAGAAAAAGAGTCCTCAGAACACCTAAAGAGAAACCTTTTGAAGAAGCCTACTTCTCACACAGATTGTGGATGTTCTTCAGAGAATCAAAGGAGACAGAAGAAGACATCAGGAGGATGTTTAACCACGTCAGAGATAGCCTCAAACAGAAGATCACACTGAAGAAGAAGAATGATTCAGGGAAGTTCACAATACCTTGCTCCATTAGAGGTGTTGATTTCCCACGTGCCCTTTGTGACACAGGATCTGGAGTTAGCATCTTACCCAAGCTCATGGCAGATCATATAGGCTTGAAGATAGAGCCTTCTGAAGAAACCTTCATCTTTGTAGACTGTTCTCAGCAGAGCTCTGGAGGCATCGTTCGCAACCTTGAGGTACAGATTGGAGAAACCCTAATTCCTACAGATTTCCATATCCTCTCCAACAAGCTGAACTTCAAGACTTCTCTACTACTTGGAAGAGTCTTCTTAGCCACAGTTGGAGTTGTTTGTGATCTCCAAACAAACAAGCTCTGCCTAACCCTAATCAACCCTTCCATCCACTACGATCCTGT
The DNA here is from genome assembly GCA_932364175.1 of Eruca vesicaria subsp. sativa. NCBI lineage: Eukaryota > Viridiplantae > Streptophyta > Magnoliopsida > Brassicales > Brassicaceae > Eruca > Eruca vesicaria. The sequence goes on from CAKOAT010074488.1 coordinate 49,546, forward strand.
ACCAGTAATCAAGTTCCCAAGGCCAGCCAGCTCAACACTCGTAGCCACATGTTTATGTGCCCACAAATTTGATTCTATGGAAGAGTATGACCCCGACGAAGCAGTATCGACCGATGACACTACTACCCCATCGATCGATATCCTTGCAGCACCATCGATCGACAGTCCTAACCGGCCATCGCTCGATGAAGCTTTCCGACGAACCAAAGCAGAGTTCCCAGACGCCGATTTCAACGCAGAAGACTGGGAAAACGGTCACTACTTGCCCGAGCTTGCTAGTATCAATACTCAGGAGGAGTATGATGAAGATTATGAGGAGGAACGAGCTATAGATTACCTATTTCTTCGAGAAGGTGAAGAACAACCTCCAATCCCAACTTTCATATGCCGAGCATCGACCGATACGACACCTGGTCCATCAATCGATATGCCCTACCCCAGATCGCGCAAACGACGGTTCGAATCAACACGCGACGAACCCTACTGCAGACCAGTCTATGTCCCACACGATTCACGAGACGGAGATTACTCGATTGGAAGCTGGGCCAGCGGTTATCACGAAAGTTTTGCAGTAGACACAGTACCCTTACAAGCCGCGACTCACCCTGCAGATCCCGTATCGCTCGACAAGGAGTACAAGCCATCGACCGATACGCCCTACAAGCCATCGATCGACGAAGACATCTCTTCGTCGATCGATATCAATCACAGACCGCCATCCGAGGTACAAACACCTAAATTTGATTTAAATTCACTAATTCCGGATGAGTTTGGTATTTTCAGGGATTCAGATGGTCACACGTGCTATAGACGGGAGAATCATCCCTATCTCCACAGAAGATGTGGCAGACTTACTCCAGATGGCTATTGGTCCAGTAACCCCCTCTACACAACCACCCCGCTACCCAAACGATCCACTCCAACTTCAGCAGGCATCGACCGATGCATGGCGACGCGCATCGACCGATATACACCGCGAGATTGGGAAAAGAGCTTTCAAACACGGAGTTCGTTGTTTCTCCTGGGAAAAGAAAGATGAATTCGGTGTTTACAGAGATGAAGCTGGTTATGCTAGAGGAATCAACGGAGATATCATCCATGTCTGCAAAGAAGACATGAGGAACCTGCTGAAGAGAGCGTCATTATCCGGCCGCTCTTGTTTCTGTCTACCAGAGTTTGCTGAAGCCTACACTAAAGGAGTTCCTGATTGCAAGCTCTACACACAAGCCGAAGTCACCTATATGCTCAATGGAAAAACCGAAGATTACAACTGGGAGATAGGGGTACTAAGACAAGAACATGAGAAGGACCTATCCAGACTTCGCAGTGATATGCACTGGAATACCCCAAGCAAAGATTTAGTACGGTATGAAAGAGAAGCCCTTGAAGAAGAAATCAAGACTTTACGTGCACAACTGGAGTCTCAGCTGCAGCCATCGACCGATATAGATCCACCTGCATCGATCGATGTACCCGTACCTACCCCGATCGAAGACCACTTCCAGAAGCAATTGATCGATGACAATCCCAGTCCATCGATCGACAACCGTACTCCAGAATGCTGTACCAAGGAAGAATTTGAAGAAACCACAGCCGAGATCTACAAATCAATTGAAGCTTGTGAGAACGAAGATTACTATCTACTGGACAAGTATTGGCTCCCAGTGCAGAATGATGTTAACAGTTTGGACCTGAGAATGGAAGACATCCAAAAGGAGGTAGCAGATATCCAACGACAGCTGGCCAGCCGACCTGACCCATCGCCATCGATCGATGAAGCACCCAACGCATCGATCGATATGCAACCTCCACCCTCAACCGACGATCCACCACACCACGATACCATGCAGCACACAACAGAACATATCAACAGCATGATTGGCAAACATCAGTACAGCATTGCCAACTTAGAACGGTGGTTCGAAAAGATCCATGCAGAAGTTTATGGTTTGAAGACTAGCATGACCAGAAGTAAGAAGGCCACAAGAAGCTTTCTAACCTCTTGGTTTGATGAAACACAAGAACAGGAGGACACTTGTTTACCAACAAGTACCTGCAACCATACTTCCAGAGTCAAGCTAAACTGACTTTAAACAAGCGCTGAGTGGGAGGCAACCCACTGTTAGGTATTTTACTAACTTATTTTATTTTATTTTTACTAACTAGTTTCGTTTTTATTTGTTTTTAGGAAGATAGACACACGATCCATACCTATCGACCGATACGACCAGTCGATATCGCTCGACACAGACCTACACGCATCGATCGACGATGGCGACTCACCATCGATCGATACCCATATCGATCAAGTATATCGTTTCCAATTTTCGATATCATTTACACACATTTAAATTTTACTTATGCTCTAACTCCGACTGATTATACACTGAGGACAGTGTATGATTTAAGTCTGGGGGGAGTTGATTACTAGTGCTACTTTACCTCTTTTGATCTTTTTGATAAAGTTTTCAAAAATTGGTTTTATTGAGTCGAGAAAGGGAAAAAATTTCAAATTCTTACTTTTTATCTTACCACTCTTTAGCACCATTCTTAGGTTTATTTATTGCAGAAAGTACTATAGATGCTAAAGTGGATCACCAATCACCTATGTCAACACTTTCATAATTGTCTGGAAGAACCAAAGCTGATTTCCAACCTAACCTGACATCTATTGCTTGTCTTGGGGTTTGGTATACAAGGGATCGGAATCCTCTTGCAAGTCTGAAAGGTAAAAATCTCAAAAAATTTGGTTTCCTTCTTTCCTTCCTTCGGCATCCCCAGAAAATAAAAGATTGAGATGATTTCCTGAGAGGCAGAGGGAGAGGTACATAACCTATGACCCCACTATTCTAAATCAAAGGAATGATCACAGCGAGGGAGAGGTACATTACCCATGACCCCACTATTCTCTTACAAATTGAGAAAGATCAATAAGATGAACATTAACTGTTCAATGGGATTGATATAAAAGAAAGAAGAGTTGGGATTCAGAGAAGGGGGATAAAGAAAGAAAGGGAACCAGGATGAGAATGCATGAGAACGTGTTTGAGTTGAATCCAAGTGTTCCTTGATCGATACTCCCAAGGTAAAGCCTACACCTTTATTTTTATGCATAAATGAAATCAGTAGAAAGGATAGACAGACAAGGAATGTCTAAGTTGATTGGCTAGATGATTAGGTTGCTAAGCTAGGATATGGTATAATGTACTCCTGTAGTTGATAGAATAAGATGTGGTTTGCAACAAAGTAAGAGGTTATGATTTTTAAGACTAACTTGATGTTTGTTTGAGGACAAGCAAAAGGTTAAGTCTGGGGGAGTTGATAGACCATGATTTTGACCCGCTTTTGGTCACATTTTCTATATGTTTTTATTATAAATATCTATGTTTTGGAGTCTATTAGGTATGTTTGCAGGTTCAGGAGCATTTTGTGGTAAAGTGATGATTTAGGTGCCTTTTGGTGCTTAAAGAAGAGTTTTCCAAGATGACTATGAAGATCCGATATAAGAGATACATATCGATCAATACACACACTGTATAATCGATCGATGACGCTTCCGTAGAAGTTGAAGTCGAGATCCTCCATCGATCGATGTACGCAATGTACCATCGATCGATACAGAGCATGATGAGCAAGATGTATTTGGCCAACTTGAAGCCCAAGTTCTCACCAAATTACAAGACTTCCCCTGACGAGTTTTTTTAACCTAATTGTACTCCCTATTTATACTTATGCCTATGAGCCTTTAGAGATATGAAGTTTTGAACCAAGTTTTGTATTATATTCTATTTAGCAATAAAAGCATTTTCTTTTCTTCTTATTCTTTTGCTATGAATCTCTTTGCTATGTCTGAGTAGATTCATATGTTAGATTTAGGGTTCAAATAGTTATGAGGGATTAGCCCCAACTATGGATTGTTGAGTTGTTATATCCATTATCCAAATGAACCCTAATGCTTACTCTAGACTTGCTACCTAGAGTATTGATTTTGGAGTGACTAATCTAATAGTCATCTTCCTGAAATCATTTGGCTAAACTCAGACTCTATTAAGGCATGTGCGATAGCCGGTCTTGTAGAAATTCTCGGGTGAACAATAGTTCGATCCGATCTGATACTTAATACCGATCGATACTCTTCTAGGGTATCGATCGACGACAGCTTATGTCGATCGAAACTGCGATAGCAACATCGATCGATGCAGTCGGCAATCAGGTCAATGGACGAGTCTAACTAGCGACAGCTATAGATTTGTCTAAGGATTGAAGTTCTCATATATTTGCAAGCAATTCGTTAAGACATCCATATATCTATAATCCTGATTTTCCTTCATTGTTTTTAAACCAAAACCTATTCTCTTTAGCAACTTACCATTGCTACTATTTTATTTACTGTTTTAAACCTTTTTCAACCTAGCTTAATCACATAGGATTATATCTTTTGTGTCTCTAGTTCCTTGTGGATTCGATCCCTAAGTACTACGATTGAACCTCTTTTGATGAGAGTAATTCACTCCTTAGNCCAAAACCTATTCTCTTTAGCAACTTACCATTGCTACTATTTTATTTACTGTTTTAAACCTTTTTCAACCTAGCTTAATCACATAGGATTATATCTTTTGTGTCTCTAGTTCCTTGTGGATTCGATCCCTAAGTACTACGATTGAACCTCTTTTGATGAGAGTAATTCACTCCTTAGGGTAATTTGAGTGATATCACAAACCTTTTTTATTTGTTGAGAATTTTATGGTAACATGAATATTTCACACGATATCTCTAGGAGATTTTCATCTAACACGAATATCAGCTTCTTATAAGAGCATGATTAACCATGATCTCTTATTTGAAGTTCTTAATTCATGATTTAACATTTTTTATATTTTTTGGCAAAGAGACGTCTCTTATATCTCTTATTTAAGACACGGTTCTTAGCTTTCTTAGTTAAAAGCTACGAAACATATCTTAGCCGAAGCTAAGAACCCCAATTAATAGACCAGAGTTAATCATGACCTAAGTTCTCTTCTACTTGGCATGTTGCGTGTATTAGCCCCTTCAGTTAGTTCAAAGTGATTCTCTTCAGACTGGTCATAAGTACATCCCTTATTCAACAAGTTACATTTGAGAAGGTCTTACTTACGGAGACTCCAAGTAAACATTTCTTTGATTTTCTACAAGATGCTTGGAGCTCAGGTTTGAAAGAAATGAAAAGGGAGCAACGCTGGTGATTTAGACCATATTTAATGGCACATTATTTTCTCTTCTAAATTTTACACTAAAATAGAAGAATTCTATTATAGAGTTAAACGGGAAAATGAGTTTTTACTTCGTCGTTTATATAGATCAGTTTCGAATCTTTTAAAATACCTAAATGAATCCAGATTATATTATATTAGACATTGGATTTGGTATCGGATAAATCCAAAAACCAAAGATAAAACTTAACTGAAATGCATGGACATGTATACATATACAGTATATCATATGATATATTTTATATTTTAGTACTAATTATTTATTCAACTCTCTCTAAAGTATATGCTATTATCTTTGATACTTCATCATCTTTTTCATTATTTTTGTTTCTTTTATTTGTATACTTTGGGAGTCTAAATCAAATGATAGAAAATTAAGCTTGTTCTTAATCATCTTTTTCATTATTTTTGTTTATTTTATTTGTAGATTTTGGGAGTATGAACTAATTCTATTAATACCCAACTAACAGTTGCACGAATTTAATCCCGAAGTAATGTTTAATTGCACAGAATTAGAATAAAAAATATTAAGCGTTAATTAGTTCACAGAAACGTTAAGTCTGAAACAAAAGGAACATCTTTTGCTTTGCAAACTCAGGAATCCTAATTTTGCTTCAACTTCTAGAGAAATTTCCAAAGAGAGATAAAATTTATGGTGATGAGATGGTGAAAAATTTCACTGGAAAAAATGTGGAAGATGACAAAACAAGCTTCCAATTCGAAGAAAATCCTTGAATTTATGCCAAACCTGAAGTTCCAAATTCGACAGGGAATGAAAGGTAAAATCTTAAGTTTAATCTTCTTCATTATTTGAGTTATGTAATGTCTGTTTAATCTTTGTTACAATTTTTTTTGTTAATTTGGTTTTTGTACATATTGTTGTTGAAGAAGAAGAACCAAGTAATGTTGTTTAAGGAGAAGTGGCGAAAGCTCTTGAAGAAGAGATAAATAATGTGGTTGAAAAAGAAGTAACTAATCAAAGTGAAGAAGTGATAAGGAACGTAAAAGAGATAATAAATGTTCTTGAAGAAGAAGATCCCCTTTTATGGGTTTCATAAGCAAAACATGATCTTTTTTCTTTTTGATTTAACGTCTCCGTCCAATATAGTAACGATTGACTTTTTTTAATTCCAATTTGAGCAGTCAAAGATTACATGAGGAATAAATATGTGCAACTAATAGGTGGGTATTAAAAGTGTTGATTTCAATTAGTTTAGGAATTAAAAACTCATTTTCTCAGAGTTGAATTTGTTTCAATAGTTCATTTTATAATAGAGTTACTCTATTATTGTGTGAAATAAAGAGAAATGTTTTTCTATTCTATATCATTTGGATTAAAAAGTAACATCACTCTATATTTCACACTTTAATAGAATAACTCTATTATAAAGTGGACCATTGTAGCAAATTTAATTCTATAATAGAGTTACTCTATTTTAATGTAAAATATAGAAAAGAAAAATGGGGGATTTGCCAAAACCAACCTAAAATTTCATTTCAACCCTAAAGGTGTACCCCTTATTGAGTCAAATGCAAAACCAACCTAAAGGGGTTATGAAGTTACTACTTAACCCTTGTGACCAAACAAAAAAACAGACAGTTATTTTACGGTTCTGTCCTTTGCAAGTCTACACATAATAGAGAGAAGTCTACACATTT
>CAKOAT010074488.1:69593-80175 GCA_932364175.1 Eruca vesicaria subsp. sativa
TTTTTTTTTTTTTTTTTTTTTTTTTTTTTTGAAACACAACGCACTCTTTGTTTACGAGTTAAAAGTTGGTGTTTATGTTATTCTACTTGGTAAGAAATGAAATCAGCGAATGTGGAAGCATAGCTCCGAAAATCAAAACCTTCTTGTGGACCCGTTCCAGGTAACAAATAATACATTGCAAAATGTAAACAACTCTAAACTCCTTTTTTTTTTTCTGAAAGAACGACGACACCAGCATCAGAGTAAAGTGATTTAAAGTGTGTTCACAGAATCACTCTTCCATGGCTTCGTTCTGAACAGACTTGTTTGTGGAGACCGAAACTTTCATCTTCTCTGAATCTTGTTGGTAAGAACCTGGTGCCTTGATCAAATTAATGTTCTGATCTATCTCTTTGACTTCACTCTTGAATACCTTCTGTTTGTTTGGCTTCAACCTAAGTCCCACACAACAATTAAGACCAAGCATAATCAAAAATCACAGGTCTAATTTATCCCAAAGATATCTACAAGACTAATGAAGAGATATATATGTATACCTCTTATTGATGTGTTCAGCTTCTCTTGAACTTCTGATCTTATCAATCTTCTTAATGGCCTTGAGAGTATCCTCTGTAACGTTCCTATCATATCTCTCAGGTCTGTTTCTCTTCTTCTCAAACTCAAATGTTTTATCCTTTTTGTGGAAAGGAAGAGAAGCGTGATGGTGAAAGAGTCATGTAAGAGAGCTATTATGGTTTACTTTATTGAAAGAGTATTTAGTATTAGGTACCTGAGTCATGTCCTTTCCGTGTGCAGCTCTGTATGCTTTAGTCCACTTCACTTTACGAGGGTTCCTCTTCATCTTGAAGTTCTTGTGGCATTTAGACCTACAGAACCGAAAAATCTGCAAAAGGACATGACTTGTAACTGAATCACAAATATGCTAAATAGAGTGCTCGTTTGAAAAAAAAAACAGATCTCCAATCTTACATACGAAAACTCAAAAGGAATAAGGTAAGAACTGCCACTGAAATCTTAAAGAGCAGACAGAAAAGTCAAAGTCAAAGATAGACATCAAAAGCTAGGGATAGACAATTAGATTCATATAACCGAAGGGAGCTAATAATGTACATAGTTTATTTGAGTGTTGAAAGCATGACTCAGAAGTGGATTATACCCAAAAGACTTGAGCAAATGATTTCTAGCCAAATAATATACCTTAGTTTGTCTATCTCACAACAGAGTAAATAGACAATTCCAGCTATAGATAGACATCAAAGCTAGGAGGCGCCAAATTACAAACAGGAAACAACGAGACATTCACATATATAGAAATAAAGAAAGTGACTAACAGAGAAGAGCATTTATGTTTGTCCAAAGCCAAAAGGTTAAACCAAAAGACCTTGAAAAATACACACTAATGTGATTCTTGGGAAAATTGATGTACCTTCGCATCGTTGCGGACAAACTGAATTCCGTGTCCTGGATATATCGTAGAAGAGCAGAACCAACACTTGACCAATCTCATCTTGTCTCCTCCTTAATAGATCCCTACAACAACAAAGAAGAGCTTCAATCAGACATCAAAGTGAAGCTAAATAGACAAAAAAAAAAAGAACACTAAACACTACTACTAAAGGTTTTACCCAAAAAAAAAGTTTTAATCAAAAACAATACGAGGGAAACAGAGAAAAAAATAAATTTTGTATCTAATTATTGGTTTCTCTGTGTCAATACATTCACCAGGACGAAAACAAACCTGCAAGCTATACTAAACTTGCGAGAGCCCTTTCCAGTAAATTAGGGTTTCGCTCAGATACTCGAGACAAAAGGAGTTAGTTGTTGAGAGAGACGACGATGCAGAGATATTGAGACTCTCACTAGGGTTTATGTTAAAATCCCAAACGATGTCGTTTATATTTTGGACCATAATAAAATAAGTTCCACTATATTTTAATTTAGGCCCAATAGTGGTGCAAACTAGTTATTGTGTATTTTTGTCCATGTACACGGCCACTAAACCATTGATACCTTTCATGGACGCTGGTTTTTCCTCAGAATGATCAACGATGTCACACTCTCAAATGTAAACCACGTAGGAAAAACATCTCGAAATGTGCCTGGAATTTCTAGATCCCGCTATATAATAATGCATTTAATACACGATTTAGTTTTCAATGGGGTTAGATTCTTTCTTAGCACTCTTTGCGTCGCCCGCATCTTCCTCGACGTCATCTATAGTAACAATGTCGTTTTCCTCGACACAATCTACAACAACATTGTGACAGGACACGTCACTAACGATTTTAACGGCTCTGTCCTTATGTTTTTATCATTAAAAAGTTAGTTTTATGATTCTTATTAATTTTAGGATAAGGATTAGTTCTAGCCTTATGCTGTGAAGGTATTAAAGACATGATTCGAATTAACAAACCAAAGTTAGATTAAATACTCACATAAAATCATTTTACCTTCTCAGCATTGCTTTGACTTTGTCCTTTCAGAAATATCATACAAACATGAGAGCCAGTTAGTGGCTCTTCGATGTGATTTCTCTATCAATGCTTGCATGTTGGTATTGCTTACAACGCACTGGTTCAGGAGAACATAAGATTTCTCTATCGTAAACATAACTTCTCTTCATTCAAGATTCCTCTGCTAACTCTCTTAGATTATAAATTGGCTTGCTTATGACTATATATTTAACTAAATTAGAAATTAAGTTGTTTGTGACGGGAACTTGACCAGTAGAAAACAACTGGTCACATGGTAGAAACCTGACCATTTCTGGCCATATAATACTAAAGTTTTAACTTTCAAGATAAAAACATTTACATCTTCTGCAATGCTCTCATGCGTAGATACATTATTTTAAGGAAAGTTAACTCAAATAGTATGAAATTTATTAATTATTATTACAACCATACAAAACTTTTTTTATTACTACCTATTTTTTAATATCCAGCGTGCCCTTTTTTACGTCGTGAGAAAAAACATATTTACGAGAATGCCATTATTTTTTTGTGCCATGTAGGCAAAAAAATCGGGTCCACGTAAGAATGCGGCATAAAACTCAGCCTCAATACGATATGAACTTCGTTACGGCCGAGATATAGGTGCGTTGCGGCTGACTTAACTAACCTAGCTGACTTATGAGAAATAAGCTGAGTTATGAACATAACTCAGTCGATCGTTACGGCTGACTTGAAAAAAATCTGGCTGGTTTATTTGATAACGGCTGAGTTACGGTCAGATATTACGACTGACTTATACATCCTTAGGCTGGTTCCTGGAAAATCCGACTGAGTTCTAGTTACCACACGGTTGAGTTAACTATCGCGGCTGGTTAATTGATCGTCGACAGGCTGAGTTATGAGATGTTTTTACAGCTGAGTTATATTTAATCAGCCGTCATAAAGTGGAGTAACAGTAAACTCAGCTGATTTACGGCTGACTTTTTAGCGAAAGATTAATTACTAGAATAACATTCATTTGATGGCTGGTTTATTTAACGATACAGCTGACTTCTTGCGTTTCATCTTTGTTATGGCTGATTGTTAACAAAAAGTTAATTACTAAAATAGTATTCACGTTTTGACTGACTTTCGGTGTATTAAGTGACTGGCTTATTGTGGCTGACTTAAATGTTCGTTTGGTGGCTGAATTACTGATTTTCCATGCCATCATTCATGTCAGCTTTTATTTTCCATGTCATTACTAACTACAACAACGAAATTAGGGTTTATATTACAGACGCCGCTATCTGTTCTTCACCTTCTTCTCTTTCTCTAAAATCTTATGGATCCAGTAATTATTGTTTCAGGTAACTGAATTAAGAAAAACAGATATGTATTCACACCCGACAGTAGAGGATGTATTGTTCTGCATGCAGATGAGAAAACAACACACGACGAACTCGCAAAGTCAGTACTCGATGATTACGGATTGAATGAGTCGAGCCATCAGATTCAGCTAAGCTACCAGTTCTCGAATAAAGCTTTGAAAACAATGGCTCACAACACGCCACCAGTTTACATCTCCAATACTTGTCAATTGAAAATATTTTTAATCCTAAGGAAAACCGAAAGATTACATATATGTGTAGGGATTACAGCGAACGAGGATGATGAGATCAGCCGGAAAGACGGAGCGGGAGAGAAGAGTAATATATTATACAGTTTCAGCTCAGAAGCAGAAGTCTCGGAAGTTGAATCTAGATACGATGGTTTTAGTTTGGAGGAGGAAAAGAACGATAATGAGAATATCTTGGACGGAGAAAAACAGAAAGATGTTGGAGAAGATGAAGAAGGCGAAGAAGACAGTGAATTTGATAGCCGATTTGATATGTTCGACGACTCAGATGGTGCGTCATCCGAAGATGATAACTTTAGCTCATATGGTGAGTCTCCAGCAGAAGACGAAGATTCACCGACACTACCGCCTAAAAAGAGATCTCAGTCGACTGAAACTTCTTACAATTGGACCGGATCTAAGGGGGATTCGGAGGTTCTAAGGTTGGAGATGTCTTCGCTAAACCTTGCTGTTGGGCAACGATACCAGAGTAAAGCTGAGTTGGAAAGACGATTGAAACTTCTTACAGTGAGAGATCAATTTGATTTTGATGTGAAAGTATCCAATCCAGATTTACTCATTGTTAAATGTTGGGTTGGTGGATGTCTCTGGAGAGTTCGTGCTTCAACACAAGGGGATTCCCCGACATTCTATGTTCGTATTTACGATTCGGAACATACATGTTCTGTAACTGAGCGTTCTAATCGATCTCAACAAGCAACACCAGATATTTTAGGAGAATTGTACAGAAACTTTCTCAGTGACGTTGGTCTGGCCGTTCGACCTACGAGTGTGGGAATATCTCTCAATAAACAGTTTGGTCTCAAGGTAATTGCTGTAGTATGGCTGACTTATATCAACGTTACAGCTGAGTTATATCTACACTTTGTGGTTGACTTATATTAACGTCCGGCTGTGCTAGTTAAGTGATAGGATGAGTTATATAAACATCGAACGATGCGGCTGAGTTAGTTGAATTATCTGGTTGGTTTATTTAAACTTCAACGTTTCGGCTGAGTTAGTTAAGTATATAAGTTGGGTTATGTATACGTTATGGCTGAGTTATTTAAGTTATCCGACTGAGTTATTTATACATTCAAGCTGAGTTACTTAAGTGATTTGGCTGAGTTATTATTTGTATTCATTTGGGCAGATGGATTATTAGAAATCATATAAGACTATTAAATTTTCAAGGGAAATCGATATGGGAACACCTGAGAGTGGTTTTGAAAACTTGCCTTCTTACTTATTCATGATTAGAAGAGCAAATCCTGATACAATAACTCGTCTTCAAATCGATGAGTTTGAAAGATTTTTGTATGTGTTCCTTGCGTTTGGCGCGAGCATAAATGGGTTTCCTTTCATGCGCAAAGTTGTGGTTGTCGATGGTACGTTTCTTAATGGCAAATACAAAGGGACGCTTCTGACAGCACTAGCTCAGGATGGAAACTTTCAGATTTTTCCAATCGCCTTCGGTGTGGTTGATACAGAAAATGACGATTCGTGGAACTGGTTTTTTACGCAACTAAAAGTTTTGATTCCTGACGACAAGGGTCTTGCGATAATCTCAGATAGGCATAACTCGATTGGGAAGGCTATTCGAAATGTGTATCTGTTGGCTTCTCGAGGAATTTGCACGTACCATTTATATAAGAACATTTTGGGACGGTACAAAGGGAAAAATGTATTTCGTCTGGTGAAGAAAGCGGCAACATGTTTCAGGATGCCTGACTTTAATGCAATGTTCGAGGAGATTGAAGCTATTAATCCTGAGCTTCATGTGTACCTCTAAAGAGTCGATGTCAAACTGTGGGCGCGTGTTCATTTCCCAGGCGAAAGGTACAATTTGATGACTACGAACATAGCGGAATCAATGAATAGAGCATTATCAAATGCTAGAGGTCTTAACATTGTTCGACTACTAGAATCGATACGGGTTATGATGACCAGATGGTTTGCTGACTGGAGAGAGGATGCTGAAACGCAGCGAACCATGCTTACACGTGCTGTAGAGAAACTACTACTTGTAAGTCAGTCGTACTTATTAAATAAGTCAGCCGTTTCATTTAGTAAGTCAGCCTAAGTAGATATCATAACTCAGCCGTATTAATGATAAGTCAGCCTAAATAGATTTCATAAGTAAGCCGTATCAATGATAAGTCANGTGCTGTAGAGAAACTACTACTTGTAAGTCAGTCGTACTTATTAAATAAGTCAGCCGTTTCATTTAGTAAGTCAGCCTAAGTAGATATCATAACTCAGCCGTATTAATGATAAGTCAGCCTAAATAGATTTCATAAGTAAGCCGTATCAATGATAAGTCAGCCTAAATAGATGTCATAAGTCAGCCTAATATTTTAGTAAGTCAACCTAAGTAGATTTCATAACTCAGTCTCTAATGTTTTTCATTGTTCATTTTTTATTTATAATAGGGTCGTGTTACTACCGCGACTGTTGACTGTACAAAGAATCGATACTCATCACACTGAAGTTACATATGGTGAGTCTTTGCATGTTGTTAACTTGGAAAGGAGAAAATGCACATGCCGCCGTTTCCAGCTGGAGAGATTACCATGTTCGCATGCAATTGCAGCTGCAGAGTCCAGGAATGTTTGTCGTATATCCCTGTGCAGTCCTTACTATACCAGTGCTTATTTGGTGAGCGCATACGCCAATTCAGTTATGCCGGTTGATTCAGCGCTACCAGTTCCAGATAACGTGGTTAACCTAGCATGCTTTCCCCCGTCTATTCGTCTTCAGCCAGGAAGGCCTAAGAAAAATAGGATGAAATCTTCTTTAGAGGTTGCACTTGAAAACAAACGTCCTAGGAAAGAACACACATGTTTTCGTTGTAGACAGAGTGGACATAATGTGAAAACCTTTCCGATTTAAAAGTGTTGTATTGATATGTAGACTATGTTGTATTACAGCTGAGTTATTGATTTTAATGTTTCTAATTATGGCTGAGTTATTGACATGCTAGGACTGAGTTATAGTTCTACTACAGCTGAGTTATAGTCTACTGCGGCTGAGTTAAATAAAAGGCTGAGTTACTAATATATGTGGCTGAGTTAAATAAAAGTGTAAGTTTAATAAAAGGCTGAGTTAGAGTATACCGTGGCCCAGTTAAATAAAAAGCTGAGTATTAATATATTGTGGCTGAGTTAATTAAAAGTCTAAGTTAAGTAAAAAGCTGAGTTAAATAAAAGGCTTAGTTAATAATTTACTGCGGCTGAGTTATTAATATTAAAGCGGCTGAGTTACATAAACGCTACGGCTGACTTTCAAAATAACATAACTAAATATCAAACGCAACATTTCTAAACCCCAAAGTTATCAGGTCCAAATTCCTCAAACATATCCACGAGAGCAAGCCAAACTCTGGTTAGCATCCAATCAGGTTCTGCCCACCAAGCGCCCAATTCCTCTTCAACACCCGCATTGGATGACGAATTATCGTTCTGGCTACGCGATTAAAACTCTCCCAAACTTTGTAATTATGCTTCGGATCCCAAGTGTTATTACGCTAAAAAATAAATAAAATAACATAACAAATATTAGAAACATAACAGCTGTCAAATTTAATAGGGATACAAAATGGATGCTTACAGCGAGTTCAAGAAACCAGCATTCCTTAAAATGAGCGGGAATGACACGGTAAGTCGGCCACCCATGAACCCACCCTTCTCGAAGAATGGGCGAGATCGCAACCGATAAGTCATGCAAGAATCTAAACCACTCTACGGTGGTTTTGGAGACATTTACACCAAAACCAGGGTTCAGAAAGGGTAGGTTATCCCGATCTGCCGAGCTTAGAATAGCATTGACATTGTTAGCTAGCGATAGAGACTAACCAGGGACAACCGACATAATTGTTTCTATAATATGAGAGAAAGCCACAAGAGGACTATATATAGAGAGGTATTAGAATGTCAAAGGTAAAGAAGAAATTTAATACTGAGTTATTTTGTTCCCGCCCAAAAACACGAAAGGTTGCGGTTATGGCGGCTGAGTTATTGACATGCTACGACTGGTCACAATTAACCTGAAATTAAAGGCTGAGTTTTTGAAATATAAAAATGAATTAATGACATGGTACGGTTGAGTTATTAATGCTCTTACGGCTGAGTTATTGAAATATAAAACTGAATTAATGACATGGTACGGTTGAGTTATTAATGCTCTTACGGCTGAGTTATTGAAATATAAACCGGAATGTTGCATGCCATGCGAGGATCATGAAAGGTCGCCTTCTCGAAAACAGAAGACCCCTTTTCAACTCTTTATATAAACAAGCAATCAGTTCACCCTTGTTGACACAAACTGATTATCTTAGAAAATGGAAGGTTTCCCGATTCTCGAAATGCCTAAAGAAATTCAAGCGTTAGTTGTTGAACGTGTGGCCAGTAATTCCATTAAAGATTTTTATAACCTCAGAGCTTCGTGCAAGTCGATGAAGGTGTTAACAGAGCGGTATAGGGTATATCATTTTTTTGATTTGCTATCATATCCATGGGAAGCCTTTATGCCTAATTCGTTGTTCCGAACTTGTTACGCTGAGGGAAACCCAAGCACACTATATATGAAGGGTGTCCAGTTTTTCTTCTCATATGAGCTTCGAGAAGAAGGTCTTACTCTCATGAAGAGTGCAGCGGATGCAGGATATGAGCGTGCCGTGTATGCATACGCAATGATTAGAAAAATTTTTGGAATGAAGAGGAGTACTTTGCTCGTTTCACAAGGGAATCTGCTGCTAGGGTTGGGGAACTAGTGCGATCTGTGAAATGGGGATGGGGTTTGTGGCATGGCGATGACTTCCGCTCAAAGAAGTTGGAGTTCATTTCATCTGTAATTCCATCGTTCACCAGTTTCCAATGTTGTGCTGTTGTGGAAAGAAACTGGTTCAGCCTGTGCACCATTGGTACCAGTAAGGGTGACAACATGTGTGACCGTTATTTCTGGATTAAAGAGGTTGGGATGTTCTTCCGTGATTTTGAACCGATGAGCTTGGTTTTTGACACAAGCAAGTGGTGAAGATGTATTTTTATTTTGATTTTCTTTGCAATTTCAGTTTGTAGACTATTTATTGTATTACAACTGGGTTATGGATTCTAGTTTTTTTCTTTGATATTTCAATTTCTGTATACAAAGTGGCTGAGTTTACTAAATAATGCGACCGAGTTATTAATTAGTTGATAATACGAGAGATCTTATAATACAAAGTGGCTGAGTTAACTAAATAATGTGACCGAGTTCTCTACAGGCTGAGTTATTAATTAGTTGATAATACAAGAGATCTCATAATATAAAGTGGCTGAGTTAACTAAATAATGTGACCGAGTTCTCTACAGGCTGAGTTATTGAAATTGACGGCTGAGTTATTATTCCCAACTGGCTGAGTTATTGAACTTTAAGGCTGAGTTATTGAACTTTAAGGCTGAGTTATTGAAATTGAGGCTGAGTTTTTGAAATTGACGGCTGAGTCGAAGAGACTAAAAAAGAGTACATTACAAGTCCAAAAGAAGCAGAGTACATTACAAGAGTTATGAGAAGGAAACAAACCAAAGGACCTAGCTAGTACATTCATTACAACCTTAGGCAGTACGACCGGTGAAACGAAGGGACGACGAAGTTGAGCCATAAGCAATGTGACCTGAATAACAATACAAAGTATACTAAACTCAGCCACAAAGTATACTAAACTCAGCCATAAGAAAGAACACTCTTTGCAATTCAACTCCAACAGAAAAGACTCACCACTCTTTCTGGTCAAGTGTTTGCTCAGTATTTCAGAACACTCTTTGCTTTCCGGACATACACACATCAATGAAGAAGTTTTCCTATCTCCAACCACATTGAACACAACTAAGTCTCCTATGTCGTATATGTTATCAAAACAGACTTTCTCCAGCCTTTTCTGATGTAATATATGCCGCCTGATTCGTTAAATCGCAAACTCACAGTCCATGAGTTTTCCTCTTTGTTCACTAGTATCGTCTCTTGGCATTGTTTGTTCAAAGCAGTAGAACGCGTAGCAGCCACATGAAGATGCTTCAAACACAGAACGTTAAGATGCTGCAAACACAAGTTTATCTTCTTTTATATTTCAAATAGAGACACAAAACGTAAACTACTCACAAGTTTGTCTTCTTTCAGATTTGAAGCAGTGACCTCAGTTAAAAAACAGTAGTCGAATGAGAAAGAAGACAATGCCCATGTTCCTCCTGAAACATAAGAAACAATTTTCCACATCAAAAAAATCTGACAAGATTGCTATGCTATTACGGTTAACTTTGATTGAAGCATCACCCGCAGCATCATCATTCGCGTCGTCTTCCTCCTTGATGATGTGAGGATGTGTATATTGAATCTCACAACAGCTAGGACCAAAAGGAGTGACATGAAACACCATGTCTCCTTCGAGTTTGAAAATGGCAATGTCACCGATTCGAAGGTCATGTGCCCTGGTGAAATCTTCCCAACCTACGGTGAGTCTCCTGCCTTCTTGTATCACTTCCCAAGTGTTATCTGA
>CAKOAT010074488.1:80354-108700 GCA_932364175.1 Eruca vesicaria subsp. sativa
ACGTGGATTTGTTGATCTCTTAACAAAAAGGCTGGGTTATTGAACTTTAGGGCTGAGTTTGTGAAATAAAAGGCCGGGTTATTGAACTTTAGGGCTGAGTTATGATAAATTAACGCTGGGTTTTTGAAACTAACGGCTGAGTTATTGAACTTTAAGGCTGAGTAAATGAAATCCACGGCTGGGTTATTGAACTTTAGGGCTGAGTTTGTGAAATAAAAGGCCGGGTTATTGAACTTTAGGGCTGAGTTATGATAAATTAACTCTGGGTTTTTGAAACTAACGGCTGAGTTATTGAACAATACGACTGAGTTATTGAACAATACGACTGAGTTATTGAATTGTACGGCTGGTTTATTGAACTATAAGTTTAGTTATTGATAAACGATACAAGACTACATTAATGAATAATAGCAAAATATGCCCACAAATAACACACAAACCACCAAATTCCTTACACATCGCCCCTCTGATTCCGTCTTGATTCCTTCAAACTCTTTCTTTAACTGACCGAATTTAGCCCTCACATCGGTCAAGTCTTTGTTCATGTCACTCATTACTAACTTCATATCCTCAACCTCTTCTACCAAGCACTCATCAGCCCATTTGAATAAATGTCTCTGCTTGCACTAATATAATAATCAGATCTCAGTAGCACGAAATGAATATATGGCAAATAAGAACAAAATTTAATCTTATTATATCCTCTTGCACAACAATAGTCCAATCTTCCTAGATTTTTAGCTGATCCGGATGTACATATCTCTGAGGCTGCACCACACCAACACTGTTTTGGTGTTCCTCTCTCCCCATTCGTACGTACTCGGTTTACATTTCCTGATGAGATAGTGTTAGAGGAGGAAGACATTTTTCCTTTAGAACCCTAATCCCCACTTTTTCCTCTGAAAAGTTGCTTTATTACATCGTTATATAGAGCTGGGTCAGGTCTGCGTTGGAATATTTTCAAGTTCCCGCACAAACATATTTTCAAGTTCCCGCCCAATGGCTGAGTTATTGGCTTGTTACGGCTGACTTTATGTTTAGGATAATTTTATATTTTAGGTTTAAGGTTAAGTATTTGGGATTTACGGTTTAGGGTTTAGGGTTTATGGTTTAGGTACCACTGTAAAATATAAGAAATTACACAAATTCAATTGAAAAAAAAATTATATGGTACTTTGTATTTGGTGCATTCAACACCTATATAGTTATATAAGGTTTTAAGTATTTGTAAGACAACTTATACCTCAAGATCATGGTCAATCCAAAACTTGTAACTTCAATGAAGTATACACATTGTGTTGATTAAATATTCATCCAAAACTGATAATATTAATTTATAATAACTTTTTAAAGTACATTTCCAAATATTAGGGTATGTTTGTGGTGTGGCTGAGTTATATAAAGCAAGACGGCTGGATTATAGAAACGTTTCGGCTGGGTTATATTAACTTTTTTCGATTTTAGGGTATGTTTGTGGTATGACTGAGTTATACAAGGCTAGACGGCTGGATTATTGAAACGTTGCGGCTGGGTTATATTAAACTTTTTTTGATTTTAGGATATGTTTGTGGTATGACTGAGCTATATAAGGCTAGACGGCTGGATTATAGAAACGTTGCGGCTGGGTTATATAAAATATACCATTACCAAAAAAAATATACAAATCGTTCAAAGGCTAATCAAACTGGGAATAGAAGTCAGTTCCTCCTTCATCCAAGATCTCTGCTGCCATCTTCACCCGTATACCTTGAATATTCCTATAATTTATCCCAACAAAATTCACGCCAAGCGCTAAGCATTCCACAAACTTCAATGCATACACTCCACAATCACCAATTTGGGTGTTTTGGGGAATGTAATCGCCTTTCCTCCTTCGGAACGAAAACTGCTTCTTTCTCTGTTTTCGGAGTTTGGAAGGAATATTTTGATTCAACATCGAAGGTAGCATTTGCGTAAGAGGCTTAAATGCATCANAAGCATTCCACAAACTTCAATGCATACACTCCACAATCACCAATTTGGGTGTTTTGGGGAATGTAATCGCCTTTCCTCCTTCGGAACGAAAACTGCTTCTTTCTCTGTTTTCGGAGTTTGGAAGGAATATTTTGATTCAACATCGAAGGTAGCATTTGCGTAAGAGGCTTAAATGCATCAACCATTTTCTTTTCACTTTTGGCTGTGACGTGTCCAATGATTGGATCATACCAGTCAATCTTCTCATTAAGCAGATCCACGTGAAACGCCACCCAATGACCGCCTCCTGTTGGAAGCACTCCGTACAGGTGATCCACATCCTCATACCACTTCAAGTTTGTACAACAGTCTGCGGGTATCCTACCGTTTATTAACTCTGCATAGCCATTACCGGTGAATTTCATCATCTTAGGATTGAGCTTGTACTGCTGGTAATCGCGAATCCAATGACTGAGAAACCAGACGTCAATAAATGCAATGCGCTTGGTCCAGAATGGTTTGGGATCTCGCATGGACCTTTTGATGAGGATTCGAAGAAACGCACTAACATGCTACGCAAAAACACAAAATCAAGTCAATATAATAGAATCTATAACTCAGTCGTAACAAAACACATAACTCAGCCACATAGTATACTAAACTCAGCCAACTAGTATACTTAACTCAGCCGTAAAGAATAATAAACTAAGCTACTTAGTCTTCTTTAACTCAGCCTTAAAAACACGTAACTTAGTCACATAAAATTTATAACTCAGCCGTAAGGAATGCTTACATCATCATACAGCCATCCAAATTGACTGTCTTTCCACGGTCTTTCAGTGATGATAATTCTGTAGAACTCACCCTCATGGGCCGCTGTTGGGGTAGTGGGAGCATCTTTATGTTTCTCTAGGTGTTCCATAAGTTTATCCCATTTTGCTGGATCAACCGGTGCTAAAGGATCATATATTGCTGGTGAAGGTAATAACTTATTCCTCATGCACGTCGTTACATTGTCTCTAATCTGAGGAAAAACTGGTGCTGAAGGAGCATTATCAGAGAGTTACAATGCAGACCCAGTTGCAGATAACTGAACATTTTTCTCCTGATATTCTTTTATTCTTTCGGATCTGATCCTATCCTCTTCATCCTCATCAGACTCCGGAAGCACTTCGTCTCGTGTTGCGAGAAATTAGTCATTAATATCCGCAAGCTCACTGTCGGCTTGAATCTGGTTCGGCTGAGGTACAGCTACTGTTATTAAACCGCGACGCATCCTTTTTGCGACCGGATTCTGTAACTCAGCCATTTCTTTCTTCTTCAACTCAGCCGCCTTCTTTTCGTCAGCCTTCCGTTGCTTTGTCTCAGCCGCTTTTTTCTCCTTTTTTCAGCCGCCTCCTTCTTTAACGCAGCCTTTTCTTCCCTACTTACACCCGTTAAGTTATTCTTAGGAGACACATCCTTCTTTCCTAACTCAGCTGCCTCTTTGTCCTTCTCTTTAACCTTATTTCCTTTTTGTTTAAACCTTATTATCTTGTGCCCGCTTCCTAAGGATGGGTCCTTTGCAGGAGAAACACCAACGAAATCAACAGTGTCTCCCAAATTCTTAGCAGGTGTACTATGGACAGAGGCCTTAGCAGGTGTACTATGGACAGAGGCCTTAGCAGGTGGACTATTGACTGACTGCTGCGGAAAAAAGTTCGGCGGTGGCGGTGGCGGCGGTGGTGGTGGCAACGTTAAAGATTGTTGGTAAACTTTAGAGAAGTACTCGTCCAGTGCATCTCTGGCTAAATCAGGAATGTTCGTATAACTGGACTCGATTCTGGATAACCGCGCGTCGAAGTTTTCGAAGTTGTTCTCGTGGCTGTCTATTTTTGAGATAATTCTATCCAGACTAAACATTATTTTCATCAGTATCGGATTTTCTCCAATATCATCATTACCTTCCTTCTCGTAAGCACCCTTTCCCTCCACATCAGCTTCATCCTCTTGGAAGCTGCTCACTTTCTTCTGCTTCTTAATGGGTGGCTCAGCCTTTGACGAAACACCAAAAACCTTTGTGTTTGTTTGTTTGTGTTTCATCTGTGTTCCCCAAAAACCTCTAACAAACCGACCTGCATATATGTATGTTATCAAGTTAACGAGTTGCGGGTCAGCTGCTTCATCCGGCCACTGAGGAAACATCTCTTCTACGGAGTCCTTCATAGCCATTTTTCTCACGCGCACCTACAAAATCAGCCACCAAATACATAATAACTCAGTTGTCAAAGTACTAATAACTCAGCCACAAAGTACCAAAAACCCAGCCACCATGCCACCATATAAACACTATCTCAGCCATCAAATAACTAATATCAAGAAACCCAGCCACTATGTACATACTAACTCAGCCATCAAAACTAATACAAAGAGGCTGAGATATTGTTTATATGGTGGCTGGGTTTTTGGTGTTCATAAAAAAACTAATAACTCAACCATAAAATACTAATAACTCAGACACTTTATACATGCTAACTCAGCCATCAAATAACTAATACCAAAAATCCCAGCCACTTAAGTACATAAGTACTTATAACCCAGCCAACAAATAAATAATAAATCAGTTGACACCTTACCTCGCCATGTTTTCTAATCACCTCAATAATGACAGTATCAAAACTTGAACGTGTACGCTTTCCACCCCATCGAAAAAGTGGAACTTCTTGCTCATTGACCACTCTCCCAAAACGCTCTCCAAAACATATGACAGATTCATACGCTCAAACCAACAACACGTCCTTCAGACCGCTTATGGTGTATGTCCTTCCCTGTGGATTCAACATCTTAATAGAGTCAACAAGAATTTCATATGCAGTCCTCCCCCATGGATACGTCATCATGACTTCATCGTCGAATACTCTTTTTGCACTTTCAAACGGTATCCTAGAATTATGATGCAAAGCATAAAGTCTCATGGCTTGAAGAAGTAACAGCCCTAACCATTTATGCTTTTCAAAACTCCAGGCATGACATACCTCTAATGATGCCCTCAGTTCATCTAACTTGGGTCCCACCCCAAGCGGCAGATTCAACTCCTCCCAAAACGCTTTGTATTGGTCATGTTCAAAACTTTCTGTTGGCACTGGATCTGTGTTTAACCCAGTGATCTCACCAAATTCGAGTAAGTTAAACCTGATAGGTTCATCACCAACTAGACTCCAAATCTCCTTCAAGTATACTCGAAGCTGTCGACATAGTAGATAGTGGACAGTCCTACCAGACCACACGCTTTTGCGTTCAGCTAGCTTCACAATAATTCCAAGAGGACCCTGCCTCATGTGATCCCACACATCCCGTCCTATTGCTTCTCTGGCGTTAGGGAAATCTCCCATCTGCAAATTGTGATTAATCTCTTTATTTTCTAGATTAGAAGCCCCTTCAGCGTAAAGTCGTGGAGGATAATCTCGTGCTTGATCTTCAGAAATAGCCATCTGATCCTAAAACACATATATAGATAAATCAGCTGCAATAGAAACAAAACTCAGCAACAACATAATAAATAACCCAGCCACCTTATCAATAACTCAGCCAAAACATAATCAATAACTCAGCCAAATCATAAATAATAAATAACTCAGCCACAACATAATATATAACTCAGTCACAGTAATCAATAACTCAGCCAAAACATAATCAATAACTCAGTCGGATCATAATCAATAACTCAGCCACTTCATAAATCAAACTCAACTCAGCCACACTATACAATAACTCAGTAACAACATAATCTATAACTCAGACACGTCGTAAATCAAACTCAGGCACAACATACCAGAGAAGATGAGAAGATGATGTCGTAGANCAGTCGGATCATAATCAATAACTCAGCCACTTCATAAATCAAACTCAACTCAGCCACACTATACAATAACTCAGTAACAACATAATCTATAACTCAGACACGTCGTAAATCAAACTCAGGCACAACATACCAGAGAAGATGAGAAGATGATGTCGTAGATACGATTACGTCGAAACTTTTGCGGAGAAGAGGATGTCGATGAAGATGATATCGGAGACGGTTAGGGTTTAACAAGGTCGACGAAGATGATTTACGATATCGGAAACACTGTTTGAAACGAAAGTATTAGTTGTGACGAAGATGATTTTGTGATTTCGTGATTTCGTAATCGGTTAGGGTTTAACGAAAGTTGTGACGGAGAAGAATGTGACATTAAGACTTTTTTTTTTGTTCACCGGAGATATGAGACTGTTGATTTTCCAGTGTAACTGTTGATGACACAAATTAGTTAATGACGTGGATTGTCAAAATTATGATGTGGATTTAATAATTAAAATTTGTATCAATACTAACAAAATTAAACAAGGGTGTTTATTGTAATTTACTAGGAATCTAAAAACATTCTAGTAATCTTTAGAAAATGTATACTATTCTAGTCATGTACAAGTTTTTGTATATCATTCTAGTAATTTTCTCTTATTTTAATTGGTTGTAAGGTTTGTATAGCTTGTATTATGTTTTTCTAATTATATTTTGAGCTCTAGTATGTTTCTTGTGCAATAGTTAGGAACACTGAAAAGCTGTAAATTGAGAATTGTTTAAAGCTGAAATTCAAATTTAATTTTATTAAAGTACACGTAATTTCAGAAATTCACGAAAGCATGGATAATACATTTGCACTCAAACTCATGATTTTTTTCTAGTTTGGGCTGCAAATGTATCGCAAATTTCCAATTTTATTGGAGCACACTCAATGTAAAACTAATACTAATTATGAGTTTTGTTAAGATATTATATTTCTTATATAAAGTGGAAAATCTGATTCCAATTTCTCTACTTATACATAATTTTAAGACATGTTGATTTAGTATATTAACCAATAAATATAGAGAGAATTAGGCAAACGCCCAAAATAGAAGTCCATATTAGGCAAATATACATGAGTTGACATTAAACAACTTTTCTTACAATTTGGTTGGTGTTAGACAAAAATGCCCTTCTGAATCCTATTGTCTATATCTGACACTCTCTCTCCAACGATTCTTCCTCTCTTTCTTTAAACCACACATATTTTTCACACATCTCTTTTTCATATTCATTTCTTTCTTTTTACACTATTTTTTCTTGATTTTTTTCTCATCTACAATTTTATATGTTAATGAATTTTAAGTTTACTCATTTTGATAGAGAAATGAAACTTCAAGAATATTTATTTATTAACATATAATACCTAACGCATGTATTGACATCTACAAAATTTATTAACAACTAGCATCTCTGTTAACACTTGTAATACATGTCTTTGTTAACAGCTAACACATCTGTTAACATTTACAAAAATTATTAACAGTTAATGCCTCTGTTAATACATTTGGTACTGTATTTGTTACCAGTTAACACTTTTGTTGGCATCTACATTATTTGTTTAACAGCTAATATAAGTGTTAACATCTCGGCGATTTTGAAAAAACTTCAAAGTTGCTTTTTTCAGAATGTGGTGAAATTAAAATAATTTAGATTCATAAGAATAGTAGTAAAGTAGTGATAAATTTTTTTGCAACAATAATTTTTTACACAAAAAAAGAAGATATTGACATGATAAGAGAGTTTGAGAATGAAAAAGAAGAGGAATCGAAGGAAAGAGAATGTTAGGAGAGAGAGTGCGTCAGGAGAAAGAGTCACATGCATATAAAAGGAAGGACAATTTTTTATATAAAATGGATCAGTTCCATCATGGGCATTTACCTAATATAGACCCCCAAATGGGTGTGAGAGCAAATAATCTCATAAATATATACTTGTTCAAGTGGCATTTAAAACAAAAGTAGCTTTTGACAGAAATAAATAAAAAAAAATGATATTGTAGGTTTTATCATCATAACTTTTTTTGGCCGATAAAATATCAATCTCATGGAAACAATTAATGTAAAAAGGATACTTCTTTATAATACAAAGTAAATAGAATACGTACTTTTACCTGCAATTCTATTTTTGTTGATAGTCTTTTTTGAATAGAGTCAGGTTTTCATCTGTCTTTTGACATTTTTTCTGCATCAGTTAGTTAGTATTAATTAGCAATGAAATACAATTTTTCTCAAGCATGCAAAGGCTACAAAACAGAATATAGTTTTCTGGAGGAGTGAAATAGAAAGTGGAAAACTTCAATATAGTAATTTTTCCTCTGTCCCAGATTTTTGGATTTGGAAAAAAGTATAACCTTAAATTTTTTGAAGAAAACTTTGCATGTGAGCGAATTAACAAAAAAAAATTGTAGTAAAAATAGAGAAAAGAGTGTGATCCAAAAAGATCAAGCGAGGGCAAAAAAAAAACATATCACAACTTATCTTGGGAAAGAAGCAATACATGACTACACCGGTTTATAGATTGATTAGAGAAGGAGAAAAAATGTGTTAGTTTAAAATTGACAGTCACAGAAATATGATAGAGAGGTAGGTAGTTCAAAAAATAGAGGTAATTATACGGGTAAATGGTGATTGTGGGGATTGGAAGGAGGAACTGTCGGCGAGATGTAATTAGGAATGTTTAGTTCTTGCATCTTTATATTTTCTGTTTGATTTGTTTTTTATTTATTTTGTTTTTATTTAAATTGTAAAATATATGCCAAATGTGAAAATTTCATTGGTTAAGTGACTTGTGCTTTAGTATAAAAGAGATATGTAGTTCTTATTACAGAAAAAGAATAATCAATCAATCAATAAAACTATTTTCCTCAATTTTTTTTTATCGAACTATTTTCCTCATAAATCTTACTTATCTCTTAAACAATCTTACTTATTTGATATAAAGAGAAGAACTATAGAAGAATAGCAAGACTCTCTAAAGCGGCATCATCGTTATGCCTATTGGACCTAGGATGCTGCCTCTTTTCCCGCATGTTTAGACACGATAATTGCGGTTCTTGAGTTA
This sequence comes from Eruca vesicaria subsp. sativa, assembly GCA_932364175.1. Classification (NCBI taxonomy): domain Eukaryota; kingdom Viridiplantae; phylum Streptophyta; class Magnoliopsida; order Brassicales; family Brassicaceae; genus Eruca; species Eruca vesicaria. Next base: position 89,236 of record CAKOAT010074488.1, read on the forward strand.
ACCGGCACCCGGTCCAAATCAAAAAATTGATCAACAATAACTGAATCCAAATCAGGCTGAAACCACATCAAACCGGATTTTGAAGGTCATTGATTCTTGCAAAGAAGGATCATCCGGCTGACTAAGAGACAATCTTATCAACTACTCCCACCATACCAAATTGTCCTAAAGGCAAAAGCTTCGCCGAGTGAATGACAATCATGCTTGTCAAAATTCACCTGCGTAAGCTTCACCAAGTGAATGGTACCATTCATCCACATTCACTCTAAAGCAAATTCTCTGAGGCAAAAGCCCTTGACCGAGTTCTTCATTCTTCAAACCTATTCTCACAAATTCACTGAGATCGGCTACATCTCTCACAAATGAACTGGGGAGATCTTCTGTTGAAGATGGATTATATCCCTCCACAAGACCCGTCGAATAAAGAACTCAGCCCATGAAGTCGGATCAACTAGGCGTCATGAGCTCGGGTTGATTGCTCGACGAGTAGAATTTCGGCCCGAAAACTTGACCCAGTTCTTCAGCCCATTAAGCTCGACCCAACTCATTAAGTTAAACCGACTGAGGGCTAAGAGAGGAGGGGGTTTATGTATAAAAAAAACTGTCAATGGCAATGAAGAGAGACATTTAGACTTGACCATGAAAATTGACGGTTAGAAACTAGGTTTTTCATTTTTTATAAATCTTTATGGCCGAACTTTCTTTTTCTCTCTCTTATTCATACACATGTCGTAACTCCTCTCTCATCTGATCAATAAAAGGTTTTCGAGATAACCCGCAACGAATTTTGTTCTTCTTATTCAAGCCGGCCAAACCAAATACAACATTATACGAAAGCTTTGAGTTCCATATACAGTATAACCTCTATAAAGTAATATTCAATAAATTAATAATTTTTATAAATTAATAAAAAATTTCGGTCCCAATTTGGGCCGGTTCAAAATTTGACACAAATCAATAAAATAATAAGATAATACTTTTTAGAAAAATCTATGTAAATATATGGTCCCAATAAAATTATAAATCGATAATTTATCTATATATACATATTTTATATAGATAAAAAAATATCACTATATTGTTTTTTTTATATTTACAATGGAATTATGATTATATATTTTTTAACATTTAATATATTTTGATGGATTTAACAGTATTATATCTAAAACCACATTTAAATTCTATAAAATATATATTATCTACACCAAATAATATAATAAATTAATGTAAATGTCAACTTTAAAAAAAGAAAAGAAAAATAATGTCTATAAATCAAAATCTAATATTTTTCTTATATTAAAGTAAATATATTTTTAAAATAAGAAATCTAAATAAGTTTTTGTAAATTAATGTCTTTATAAATTAATAAAATTTCAAACTCCCAATATTATTAATTTATAAAAGTTCTACTGTAGGTTTCACTGTAGGTAATTTACTGTACCATTTTCTTTTGTTCTAAACTAGATGGCATTTGTCGTAACACAAATCCAAACGTTACTAATAAACTTGGGCCATTTTTAGCTAAAAATTCATACAACTAAAGACAGGTCAAATTGGTCATTCATGCTATATAAAACTGTACAAGATGACTGTCAAAATTCAAAGACTTTCAGTAAACATACGTGAACCTCAATCAAACTTTTTCATGAATTCAAACAATCTGATAAAATCAGCTCTTTTAAAGTTTATCCAAAATCATCTAAAAGGTAAAAACTTATCAAACAAAACCCCAAATAACTGGTTTAGAAAATAACGAATCCAGTTCGTTCCGAAGTGAGCAAGAAATAACAATGCACAAATGATATAAACATTTCCAAAGGTTTCGTGGTTTACAAACAAAAACAGAGTTTACAACTTATAACAGAAACAATTCTACATAGTATTTTGGGGATTAAACCTCCTCCTTCCTTCTCTTCTGTAGTAAGGAGTCTCATCCACAGTCCTCTTCACATACTCCATAAATGGTGATGGTGTTCTTGGAGATTCCTCATGGTATATCACTGCACCACTTTTTCTTTCAGGTGTTCCCGGTGCTCCTGCTGTTGTTGCTACACCATTTGTCGCAGCTCTACTGGCTCCAGCTGGACCAATTGGTCTATCAATCACTTTCATCAAGATGATCACCGATATAATAACCACTAAAACACCCCACAGTATCTTAAACAAAAGAGGGTATCCATCCTTTCTCACAGACGGCGTTACTATGGATCCACCCGTATCATAGGAGAAATCGATTTCTACACTTTGGCCTGCAAAAAAGTTTATATAATCGCATCAGTATGGTAAGTGACAGAAACAAATCCTTTCTAGAGTATGAAACAGAGCCAATTATATAAGCTCACCAGTAGCAGGGAGAGTGATGAGTATAATATCTGTGAATTTCTCTAATCTTTTTACCACAGTCACCTGAAAAAGGTTGATGAATATTATTATCTTACTAAACTGTTGATAATATTTTACGTACAGAATTGAGTACGATATTATGAATAGGGTTTTCACGAGTAAAAGCACCTCGTATAGTGCACGCCCTGCCATACCATAATCTTCTCTCTTGATCAAGCTGATCGATAACCTTGCTTTGTTTTGCCAGTGAATTTGAACATCTGCAATGAGTAGTTTTAAGCACCCTTTGTATAAGGAAATAAAATGAACTAACAATTGATATATGGATCTTACCGGTGTTCCCTAGTACTGAAATTGTGGTCTTGTTTGAATCCGGGTTTATATTCAACTGCAAGATATTGCCAAGTCAAACTCACATAAATCATATATATGCTGAAATGAAAGATTTGATGAACGATTATTTAAGAACTTAAATAACCTTGTTTGGCCATGCTACAGAAAATCCTCCAATAAGAAGTGCAGATGCAGATCCTGACACATGTCGACCTTCTTTAACTGAAGCATTAATGGATAAGGACACATGCGGTTTCGTGTCTTTTGATCTAGAAATTGAGTGAACCAGATGCTCCGGTGAGTATGGGAAGAAAAGACAACGAGTGTCTCCAGAGTCAAGATCCACCCATGGCTTTGCATATCTTGAATGCAATATATGAGTCAGAACCAGATCATGCATTTATATAAACACGCATGTATATCCACTGAAAGAAACTACGCATCATACCCTATAAATGGAGGGTCTACTTGGCAGTTAAATGTGTTCCTGTTTCCGTTCACAAACGTTTTCTCCCTGGTGCAGTTTATATTATCATTGATGAATACGTTGTTGTCTATATGTTTTTACAAAATGCAACATTAAAAGCTTACTGACCTGAATTTTACAGGAAAGCTATATCCTTCTTCAGGAACGTGGACATTTGTTAGTGTTTCTCTAGGAGAGTCAACATATATGGTGTTTCCAAGTAGCACTGTGACTTTTGTTTGCAGCTTCAAATCACGACCTTCAAATGTAACTGTGCAGATGCAACAAAAATAACATCTCATAGTGATAGTGTTCTCTAGAAATCCAACTGATCACTGAAAAAGCATGAATCATAAACCGTAATTACCGTGAGCTGACCCTTGGCTGATTGCTTTAGCTTGGCCGGATACGGCATTGACAGATAGGACACTCCTGTTCGATGAAACCCATTGACCAGAGACTTGATGATCAGCCCCTACATCACATTGCAAGTGTCTGTTTAGCAGGACGGTATCATAATTGTATTTTTCATGCAGATTTTAATTTGACATTTTACCTGTAACGCTGAAATTCAGTATATTTCCGGTGTGAATGACAGGTTTTTGAGGATGAATATGTGCCCCAACTGAAACCTAAGAAAAGCGAAACACGTTCAATATAAGCTCGTCGCAAATATCATTACAGATGTATACATACCAAAACACGACAGAAAGTTACAACAATATTCATGATAGTAGCCCATACCAGAACGTAGTCTGCTTTCCTGAGATTGCCGCCAATGGAGACCCGAATTAAAGCCTTACCATGTTTTATTCCCTTCATTTTAAAGAGAACGATATTAGAGAGGAGTAGTCGAGCAGAGAAGCGTACATGTAGTATCCATCAGAATAGACAAAAGATAAACACATGTATCAGCAAAAGTTGATTATAAGGATGAACACGTACCTTAATATAGATACTTGTTTGGTCATTGACCGTCTTAATAGACACAACATCACGATGATTGGTTTCAACGTTGTATGTGGTAACACCATGTGCTTCGAGAAAACCGATTCCTTTCCAAAACAAAACAACAAAAGGTATTAAGAAAAAAATACATCAAGAAAATGAACAAAAATAATGTATGAGAGCGTTACCTAAAGTGTCATAGAAATTTATTGGAAGTTCAAGTTCACCACCAACAGCAATATCTACCACGTAGAAAGGGATCCCTTCACTCTTAATTCTTATTTGAGAAACCTGACAGAGTACGATGTTACCAACAAATTAAACAAATAGAAGATAAATGATGCAAAAACCAAAAGAATAGCGAATTGAACGGCTACAAAATTTCCACATTCAGAATACCTCTGCAACCCTCACACAAGCAGCAATCTCGATCCTTCCACTTGTGCGGTCTTTGGCTTGAATACATGCAACATTGTTGATTTCTGTAGTTTTGATGCTTCCGCCGTTAATTGATATGGTATCTAGTTCGACGTCAGCCCGAGAATTACAGTCTTTCAATAGGGAATATACTACATTGCCTCTGTGACTTTGACCATCCTTGTGCGTCGGTGTTTCAGGAGATGATGGCAATAGACTAGATGACGCGTAAAAAGGCGGAAGAACCCAGGTCATAGGAACCCCGAGAGAAAGAGGGAGATCAGGCACAACAGATAAAACTATTGATGCTTCGTATGTTCTAGATTCGGAGTACAAGCCAGGAGACACGAAATCACATGAGAACGCAATGGTTACTCTGGTTTTTCCAGCTGATCTGAAATAAAGAAGATAAACCTGCTCATTAGAAATTTGATGACTAGTCTAGCTTATGTGCTACCAAATAATCTGCATAGACCTCAGTTGAATAGAATATACCAATACAAAGGTCAAGTTATTAAGAACAAACTGCCATCCCTTTCTCAAGTTGAGTAGATAACCTTGTTCCAGAAATTTTGAACGTGACGCTACCTTTCAAAGCTAAACGATGCGAAGCATGATGATGCCTTATTAATGTTTTCTAGTGTAGTGAAAAGTAACTTATAAGAGTACTAACGACAGGGGCTAACCCGACCTGAAAATATTTATCTACCATAATTGGACAATGGTTTGTATTTGATTATCCGTTATTTTTTGGTCATGCAATACTTTTTTAATACAAAGAACCAAATGAATTGCACATGTGCTACAGAGCTCATGAAGATTTACCTTCCTTGGATGACATTTACAAAGCCAGCATTGTCTTCCACGTTAATAGACGGTACACGGAAACTCAACACCTAACATGGAAAAATATAGCTTTTTATCACAAACATGGCTACATGGGAATCAGAAATAGATTATAATATCCACAATAAAAAGAGACACAGAACTGAACCTCCTCATCTTCGATAGTCCATCGGTATGCTCTGCAGAGCTCATAGAAAGACAAAAGATCTCCCTGATAATGTAACCAAAATCAGTATAGAATAGACTTCAGAGTTGATTTAAGTAGCACGTTCTTTCTGGCTAATGATTCTCACCTGAGAAAAGGATGGAAATATAGGCATTTCACGGCCAACAGCCACAGTATCACTTTGAGCTATCAGCGTTGCAGTAGCAGGAAGTCCAACTTCGGCATTTCCAACTGCTTCACAAACTACAGTACCTTCACTCCCATATATTGTTGCATAGATTGTCTGGTCATAAGAGAATCCGGGTCAAGGTGCCGAATCTTTTGGGTAGAGTTGAATAATTTAATAGCCAAACCCTGTTCTAATTTGTTTGATTAATACTGAGAAATGCATAGTCAAGGAATTTTGTCCGCACCGTGTTGCCAGGTGATGTTGCATAGAGGCGTCCTGATTTCTCGATCTTTGCAACTTGGCTATCCACAGTTGTGTAGTCAACAGAAACATTCATGGTTGGGCCTCCTTCAACAGTGAGCTATATAACTCAAAAAGGTGATCAATACAAAACATGAAGAGAGAAACATAATTAAGATTGTGGTTACCCAAGAAATATACAACATTTCCATCATACCACGTAAGAAGCACCAGGAACAAGAAATATTCCTTGTGGGTGAAGTCTTGGTGGGGCATAAACTTCCACTTTAATAGTTTGGCTCACCACCTTATCTCCTGATTGTTGTCTCGCGCTAACCTATTAAAAAGGCATTGTTTCAGATGTATCTTGTTCCAGAACATAATTATGACAGCAATGAAAGGGTCAAGAAATAAACTCACATATAGTGTTGTGATTCCCAGGCGTCTAGCAGCTACTTTGAATGAAGAAGTTGCCACGTGTTCACCAACAGAAAGTGGGTTATTATTGACTGAAATATGCTCCGCGAGATCATCCTCAATATGCACCATAATATCCATTAGCGGGTACTGCATTTATCGACATTTCAACAAATCAACCACTTATATGAACAGCTAGTAAGAGAAAAAGTAATAAGGATACATTGTAGTACAGCAGAAAATTTCGTTCTATTGATCCTCTTTATATATATCCAAAGTTTAGGTGTGTCAGATTGGTGAAGCTAGATAGTCAATGCTTGTAGAATATTTCCATAACATAGCTACAATAAGAGCGTATAACTAAAAATATTTTATAAAGTTTCGTCTTAAACCTGCAACGAATCAAAGGTTGTCCCATCGTCAATGCCAGTGAGTAGATCAAAGGAGTGTGTACTTCCTTCCTGCCACATTTAAATTAAGGATAAGAATACCATACCAAAGATAAAAAAAGCAATGCGTAACCAAAAAAGAATTTATAATAAAAGGGAAATACCATTATACTTATCTCGTCCCCAGATGCAATTTTTATCCAGTCTATGTCTGCAACTTTAATCTGTGATAAAAAAAAAAATAGAATGAGCGACTCGTGACTCATGACACTCATGTTCAACGTGAATAAGAAAATTTATGAATTTCCACAAGATTATAGTGATAAGTTCAGAGTAACAACTTACCACCGCAAGAGCTGAAAGCGGAGGAGAGACACCAATATCATAGACTGTCACAAGTGTAGTCCCCAACCCTTTTGGGGACAGGGTCATTTGCGAGCATTGCAGGCCAGATGGGGGTCTAATCACTTCTGCTACACGAGAATCATTCACAACTGCTTCCCACAAACAGCTTCCTCCAGTCATTGACAAATTAACCTACAATATAAAAACTTCTGAAACATTACAAATCTAGTTCTAGTACTCTCAAACCAATTAGAACCAGAGAAAAAAATATTGGAAAATGCAAATACTCAATACAATCAATTCATGATTTAAAAGGACCCACTTGTTAAAGAATGGGAGTTACCTTGGCATTAGGATTGAGAAAAACCAGGTTGAACTCTGGCGTGACTCTTAGTGTCGAAACCAACTGAAATGGTAAACAACTGAAATTGTAACAAAGATAACGAAAACTAATGAAACTTTTTAAGCAATGAACAAAACTATTGTAGTAAGTCTTAGAAATTGCCTACCTGTAAGCGTACAGCATCTGTGAGAGTACTTTCAGATACTTCTGGAAGCAGAGATGAGTATTGGGTTTTTCCAGAATGATCAATACCAGAAACTGTAGCCCGGACAGTGCACTGTTAAAACAATTTACATTAAAGCCAAATGATTGACATCTGAAGAATGAAATAATGACGAAGGAATTGGTTTATGTGTTTACCAATCCAGATTCATTACGAAGAGCTAGAAATCTCTCCCAGCTAGACTTTGTCATTTTTGAATTATAATCATCGTCCCAAGATGCCAAATTGTCGCAACTACCCAGTTCCCACCTGAGTGAAAGAGTTGATGAGTTTGAAAAAGCTTCTCCAGTGTCGCTAATACCAACAGCAGCAACTCGAATTATTTGCCCATTTGCTACAGTCACAGGAGTTACACGAAGTCGTCCTGGTGCCCTGTCAGCTAGACTAGTAGCTCTAATCACATCAAGCTTGTTAACTACAAAATAACATAGATAACATCAAGTTTGTTAGCTTTAAAATGAGAAATTCTAAATGATCCAAACTGTGGGAGATATTGAACATACAAGGTTCATCAACAATGAGCACAACAGAGGATGGTAAGCTGCATAGGACAAATAAGGAAGCTTCTGCTACTGCAGGTAACGGATGGTCTACCCCCACCAGATTTCCACGCTGGAAGACCAATTTCTGGATGAATACAATCGGAGAAGAGATTACAATGTCATCTTTCACAGTAGCTACAAAAAGTAAGAACAAAATAATTGCATACGACGCTTGAAACTTACATAAGAACCAAGCGTCTGGCACGAAACTCTAAACATGTTAACATGGCGGTCAAAGTTGTGATGGATGTTATCTCCATTTGTAAGATCCTCCTTATCTTCATTCACTTTAGTCACAGTCTCGGTGAACTCAACATTGTCATCCCACCTTTCGGGCCCCCCCAGAAGCATCACATCAGCATATGTCCCAGGTACAAGATAGATGTTACTGATCCCAATATCAGTTTCTTCTTGTGTCTTATCAAACCAATATCCACCATGATGATTCCCATCACTATCTTGTCTGATAGTAAGTGGCAGATAGGCCCCGATACTTGAGGTTGCTTTCAAATCAATTGATTCACTTAATGACTTATCAAAATAATGGAACTCTTTCGCCAGAGTTGCTTGTAGCACTGTGCGGCCAGGAGAAGAAGTATATATATAAGTCCGAGAACAAGGAGGACTAGACTCCGTGCTTCTTAATTCTTCCAACATCATCATCTCGGATGTTGCATTAACTATAACAAAAGAGTCACTCCCTGTCTTCCACTTTATCAATGAATTGAAAGCATCACATCTAGAGAACGCGGCACCTGATATGTGAGATCTCCAAATTAACAAAATATAAAAAAAAAGCCAAGGCAAAACATAAAAAGAGATGACTAATAAACACCGGAAATAACAAAAGACAAGTTCGGTCATAACCATTTAAAGCCTTCATTGTGACAGCTGCTTGCAGGTGTGATCCAACCACTGTCTCCACTGGAAAGTATTGCAACATAACCATAGATGATGGAATGGAAACTTCAACAATAACCTATGAAGATAATATAACCAGTTGAATCACCATATTAAAGAGTAGAACCATAGCATGATAAGTCGCAAAAAAGGTAGGACCATTTGGATCCATGATCCATCTCTCTTGGAATTTAAAATAAATATATTCTCTATTTGTGGAATCAGCCAATGTACCTCATCGAAATTTTGTGAATCGAAAGTCGACACCACCTTTACAGTGGCTATTCCAGGCCTCTTTGCCTGGATAATTCCATAAGCTGACACAGACAAAATGCTCATATCTGAAGTAAACCATTTGTAGTCACTCGATGCTTTCGCACAACCTAATTTGAAAAGAACATCAAGTCAGCATGAGTTTTCAAACTGAAAAAGAACAAGTCACCAGAACCATAGCTTGGGAACTGACCTCCTGTCACAAGTAGCTCCATCTCTTGATATACAGCAGGGGTCCAAGGGAGTAGAATCTTAGATGTGTCATCTTCACTGTTCAATGTGAACTGCACCTTTTCACAAACCATAATGTCTTGGACAACCTTGAGAACCTGTCAGGGTAGAAGCTGTTGAGCTAAAGGAAAGAGACAAAATGGTATATAAAGAGAGAAAATATAGCTCTCTCGCCTCTTTTGAATTCTGATGCCCATTGAAGTAAGTCAATGTAGCTGTCAGCTCTCCTAATCCTGGTGAGACTGCTTTCAAAATTCTAGAATTTCGCCAACCATATTCAGAGGAAAGATCATCTGGCACTGAGACGATTTTCCAGTAATCTGTCTCTTCTCCATACAGTTTGATATCATCCGTCTGCGAACAAGACAAAGGAACTTATTATGTTGAACATACGAAAAATCATGAAGAGTATTATCTACAATAGATCATTCGGACATGGCTGGGCAAAGGAGAGAAACTAAATCAAACCAGATTCTACAGCAAAGAAATTTTAAAGGCAAGGAAACATTAAGCAAGCACTTCTTTTCCTGTCAATGCAAAGAAGGGTAAGGGAAAAAGGGAAATACCTCAGTTATAAAAATTTCATGTGCATCAGGTCTTCCAGAGAAAATCTTCATCTGAATTAGATACTGACGACCAGAGACCACATACCAATGCATAGATGACGGAAAAGATTTCAGTTCTGTAGTAGGATCCCCTGACGTCGACCAAGGTGATATGTACAATATAAAAGCATCTGGAGTGACAACATTAATAGATGATCCTTGAATGTGGCCAGCAACCCGGGTATCTTCAACAACAACTGTTGTTACCCCCAAGCTTAATGCTTTAGTCAGACCTATCAAAGAATCCACTTGAACAACCGAGGAGTTCAACGCAGACCATCTATGATGTGATGATGGTAAATGCACAGCTGCAAATAGAATAAAAGTAAACCGATAAGAACCAAAGTTACCAGACATAGCGTGCCACTCTAGCAACAATGGCAAGTAATATATTTGGACTATGAACAAACACAACTGAGACATCCTAAAGAAAATAATCCATATAGTTAACTATGAGCAAGATTAAGGTATGATATATGGCATGTGTATCAAACAACCTAAGCTTTAAAACATAAGGTTATCGAATAACTCAAACATTGCTTAATCCTAAAGATGCAGACAAACCTTGAGGAACATTCCCACGCATGACCTTTAAAGTGTAACCAAAAGAAGCTCCCATCAGGACATAAACTGGTGAACGAGGTTCAAGTGACATGGCCTCTGCTACCGTTAGTACTATTTCATCGGCTATATGGGTAAGCGGTGCCTCCAAGAGATGAACTGAAACCTTCTCATGTCCGATTTTGGTGCCCTTGACCACAAACAAATCTGCAAATACCCCCTGCAATTACCATGCTGCATTAGAACACTCATCCATGAAACTATAACACTCAGAAGTAATTCACAGTCTATAGATATACATACACTATCTTCAAGCTTTTTCTGGATATCCAGGTAGCCACAGAGTCCCCCACAATCAGTCAAAGGAGAATCTTTCAAAGGCACATGAGCAAGATGATGCGTTGTTCCACCACTTTCAGGCATTAGCTTCCACATGAATTGTAGACCCACCAGTGAGGAGAATTCGTTTTCTGCATATAATAATTTAAGCAAAAAATAATACAACATCAAAGGAGAGAGTGAAAGAAAGCAAGTAGCGCAGTGTACCTTGATTATCAAAAGCGCGGACTCTAAGCATGGAAAGACCATCAAGATCAAGCTTGATAGAATTATGAAAAATCTGAATCCGTGAGAAGTTGTCAATAAACACCTTGCAGCGAATCACCATCCCCGTCTGTATATCAGTTGCGTAAACTGCAGTCTCCTTCCTGCCGCTATAAGGTGAAATCGATCTTAGACGCGCGCTGGTGGAGCAATGACTGCTCGAATTAAACTCAGGCGTGACAGACAGAATATCATGATGATCCCATGACCTGCCATATCAGAAAACCAAACACAAAATCAACACCATTCCTAACCAAAGAGAGCTACATAGTTACTCAAAAGCTGGATACAGACAAGATGAGATTCATCAACCTACTGAACAGAAAAGGCAACGATTCCATAACTACAGTTTCACAAATAGTATCTAAGCTTCACAAATAGCTGAGCTAAAGAGGCGGTACCATTTGAAGCAGCCATCACTTCCTTGAAGCCGATACTCCACTGGGTTCTTCATCCTCGGAGGCAACAGTATATTGACGTCGGTAATGTGCGGACCAGAACCTAACTGCGACCACGTTTCTCGAATCGAAAGCATGACCAGAACCACGGCGAACAAGCACGATGAGAGACAACGAACCATTTTTTTTTATTTGTTTTGCTACATCAACGCATAACAGAGCTTGAGCTTGAGCTGAATTCGAATCTGTCCTTTGGATAGTGAACAGTGAGAGTAAAATCGATGGTGTGGTGTGAGTGAGAGCTTGAAGATGAAACCCTAAAGAGAGGGTTTATGGAAAGGGGAAAGAAAGTTGAGGGAGACAGACGGCCAAATTTTAATACGTGGCAGCGTTCTGTTGGTGGTGACAGAAGATTGGCTGTCATGTTAGTACTTCTTTACCGACTGTTCGTCACGCGCCGCGGGTTTTTGATTTTTTTCAGGTGCCACGTGCGTGCGAGGAAACATCGTGTTATTTTTGTTTTTGAATAAAGCGGCCTCACATTTTAGGCTTTTGGAAACTTTTAAATTTTTTTGAGTGATTTAGTGTATTGCCCCAAATAGAGGTCCAAATTGGAGAAGTATCCATTGATTGACATATAGGGCCCGAGATATACCCTGACCAAGGTAAAAAGACCGAATTAACCTCGCACGAAAGATTTGATCTTCGGCGCTTGTGTCAGTCGACTGACACAAGATATCCATGCCGATTCTAATAGGTGCCTACTCTACTCTGAAACCTAGGACGACTTGTGTGCAATTTTAAAAACACACGTTTCCTCGGTTATCCGGGATTTCTGTTTAAGCGCAACATCCTAAGCTACCTCGGAAAAGTTAAGTGTACGTAATACCATACTAATTTGAAGATAAAAGAAGGTCGAGTTGGGTAAAAGTTTAGTTATCAGAACAAAAAAAAAGTGGGGGAGAAAGAGGGAGAACGAAAGCTGTGATTTGGTGTTTGAAAAAGATAAACTCAAGAGACAGAAATCGTTTTTCTCGGAGTGTAAGTTCAAAGCTTTGTGTATATATCCTACGTAGAAAAGGTTGTTCGATACCCTTAAAAGTTTTGAGTTCCTGATAAATGTAATGTTACACCGTAACAGGTTTGGATGATGAGGCACCAAGTTCGTGTCGTTGTTGGAGACTGGGAACGAGGCGCTCAAGGCGCATGGAGGTTCAACGTGGATAAAACCATGATAAGAGCTGACATCGAGCTTAAGGAGAACGAGAGCTTCATCTCACTTGTTGGTATGGTGAGGGAGAAGTTCAACGTAGACCCACTGTATGGAGTCAACGCCCCCGTGCTGCTGACTTACCACTACCCAGACCTTGAAAAAGAGCCTGAGGAGTACTCTGCACCACCCATCGAAATAAATGAGGACGAAGACGTGGCTGTGTTCATGGCTGTTAGGGTTGACAATGTGTGGCAGGAGCTGTATGTGACATTGGGTGGAGAGGATGTTTACAACTACAGGAGGCATAGGGATGTTGAAGATGGAATAATCGCTTCTGAACAACAAATTCCAGCCAGCGGTTTAGTGAGTATCGAAGGTAAATTTATTCTTTACCGGTAACAAAGTATTTATCTGTAAATGTATGTTGTATCTGAAAAGGATGTATCTGATAAAATAAATATTTAAGGTAAATATTATATTAGCAGGTAAAAAATGTAGGTATCGAGTAATATCATATTTAACTGGGACGATGTCTGTTAAAAAACTAGCGAACACATATATTAACTGACAACATTCATGTGCTTTATGTTTACAGATTTGACTGCGAGAGGGTACCTGATTGTGTACGGGAAAATACTTAGGGGAATATGCACGGCTGATGAAATGAGCATACTGGAGCAGACGGCCCTGGGGTGTGGCGACAATGATCTACAGCTTGGCCCGACGATGACAGTAAACTTAGACTCGTCAGAGGACTCTTCTGGCATCCCTCTTAACCAGGCGGGGGCACTAATAACAGGGGGTGATATAAGAGCATCAGAGGAAACTAACCTGGGAGTTCAAACTGAAGATTTCACCTTCGCGTTAGGTAATAGTATTTTATTACAGGATAAAGATCAAATTATACGTTAAGAAGATAAGATTACGTAACCGAAAGGTGTGAACACTAATTACTAGGGGCAACAGGAAATGAAGTGGATGAGATAATACGGGACAAGGGTAAGGGAGTAATGATGAGTGATGAGGCGGTAGAGAGACCATTTCAAATTGGAGCTTTTTCAAATTTCCAATTTGGAGATCACCTGCTGACTGAAGAAAATGCATCAAATATGAGTAATGATCTTAACGTTTACAGTATTATTTTATGTTAATTATTTAGTTACCCGTTAAAACAATAGTTATGCGATAACATATGCATTATCAGGTACCGGCTCAGCGACACAGCTGTCGCTAGCGTTGGCAATTGACGACCCTGTTGCTGAGGATGACGCTTCATTGCCCTGGATGCGAAACTTGAGTCAAGAATTTGACGAGGCGGGGGGTAGCAGAGGCCATAGAAAGTTCATTCAAGGAAAGGAAACTATCAGGCAACCTTTTTGTGGTATTGAAGTTGGAGGTATTAAAATATTTTTAAAACTTGAGGATAAAATGATACATTGTAAAAATACAATGCTTTGCTATGGAAAGTACTTAGTTTACGGTTAAACTGTAAAAGACTAGAAAACTAAAATATTTACTGAAAACGAAAGGATTACCGGTACTATTAGTATGGTGAAATGAATACGATTTTATTTGTGCTTGTTAGGACGTGGGGCAGATGAGACAACAGGAGAGCTTTTTGTGGGGAAGATATTTGAGAGCAGGGAAGCCTTCAAACTCCATATGACCCTACATGCAATAACAAACAAGTTTAGGTTCCTCATCAAGAAGTCAGAGCCAGGGAAAATGGTACTACAATGTAGGGGAGCAGCGTGTGCATGGAGAGTGTATGCGGCGAAGATGGGAGGATCTGCAAGCTTCGAGGTGAGGACTTTAGATAACATCCACACGTGTTCGGTGGCTGATAGGTGGGAGTTCCGACACCATGCAAATTCCAAGTTTGTTGGAGATATGATTAAGCATAGGTATGGTCCTGCAGCTGGTGTTGGACCAAGACCAGGAGCTATTAGGGACATAATAAGGCACGATCACAGCGTCCCAATATCTTACTGGAAGGCTTAGAGGTCACGGGAGCTAGCAATTAACCAAGGAGTGGGTGACGCGGTGGCGTCATACCAAAGCCTCCCATCCTATCTGCAAATGTTGCAGACAACTAACCCAGGGACTGTGGTGGCGTTGGAGACAACGATAGCGCCCGAAGGTGCGCAGAGGTTCAAGTATCTCTTCTTCTCTTTTGGCGCAAGCATTGAAGGGTACCCTTTCATGAGGAAGGTAGTGATTATTGATGGGACACACCTAAAGGGAAAGTATGCTGGATGTCTTCTGACTGCTAGTGCGCAAGACGAAAACTACCACATTTACCCCATCGGGTTTGGAATAGCGGATATCGAAAATGATGAGGCTTGGACATGGTTTTTCAGACAAATATCGGCTGTAGTGCCGGATAAGACGGGTTAGTCACCTCTGATCGTCACAATTCAATCTACGCCGGGATAAGACGGGTTAGTCACCTATTGCTTATCATGCATTAGACAATAGAATTCAAAGTTATTATTATTCTTTCCCGTTAATTAGATGGTTTCCCGTTATTTTAAATGTTTACGGAAAACGCAATAATTTACTGATTATGTTTTCTGTCTATGATATAGGTTTACCCAATGGCGCATC
This sequence comes from Eruca vesicaria subsp. sativa, assembly GCA_932364175.1. Lineage (NCBI taxonomy): Eukaryota > Viridiplantae > Streptophyta > Magnoliopsida > Brassicales > Brassicaceae > Eruca > Eruca vesicaria. The sequence continues at coordinate 104,814 of CAKOAT010074488.1, forward strand.
ACTGCGCCTGTATTCTGCATCTTCAAAGAAACGTTCAAACAATATTCAAAAAGAAACACCTGATTTACCTGATAGGAAGAGCTGCAAGGGCTTATAAGATAGAGGACTTCTATGTCCACTTCAATGAAATCAAGAAGATGGACATTGCATGCGCAGACTATCTTATTCGCGTCGGTCTTGAGCACTGGGCGAGGGCTCACTTTGAGGGAGAAAGGTACAACATCATGACAAGTAACTTAGCCGAGTCACTCAATGCAGCTTTGGCGGAAGCACGAGCGTACCCGATTGTAGCTCTTTTGGAGTACATAAGGACCATGATGATGGGTTGGTTCTCTTCCAGGCGTGAGGCCGCAAACGCAAACACAAACGAGGTAACACCTAAGGTTACGGCAATCTTGGCGCGTAATTTCCAATTCTCAACGGGATTCAATGTCCGGCATATCATTGAAGAGGAGTATGAAGTGCGCGATAGCTTGGGGATGTTTCACCGTGTTGATCTGAAGAGGAAGAGCTGCTCATGCAAGGAATTTGATAAGCTCCGGCTCCCTTGTGTCCACGCACTTGCTGCTGCGCTAAACCAAGCTCATAAGGTGGAAGACTTATTGGTTGTCGAGTACAACAGCGTTTACTGGAAGAAGGCGTATGCAGGTGGGATAAACCCCGTGAGCATTAACCATCTCGACGTAGGTGGATCAGACTCCTTCAAACTGCTCCCGCCCAACACACGCAGGCCTCCAGGAAGGCCAAGGAAGAGCAGGATACTATCCGCCGGAGAAATAAGGGTTAGGAACAGAAACCAATTTAATTTTTACCTGCGAAATTTCTTATTAACTGCAAAGATTATTTTTTTCAGCAATCTGGTCGTTTCAAGAGGAAGAGGACTTGCACGAGATGTGGTGGGGTGGATCATAACCGCGCCACTTGTAAAATGCCCATATAAGAAGGCAAGTGATCGGTAGTAAGAGGAGCAACGGATGGTAGGATGGTCTTTTGTAGGTCTGATCTGGGGCGACCTTTTATTTTGCTATGTATTATGTTAAACATGTTCCCCAAAGCTCTCCCTTGTTGACAAAATATGTGTAGATCGACAAGGGATGAGAAAAATGTTGCCCTCTCATGTAATATCCGGAACCTGTACTATTCGTATCAGTAATGAAGTTGGGTAACCGGTAAAATGATTTTTAGTCGTTAATATTTTAATGTTATGCGGTAAACAAAGTTCTTAAATCAGTTGACTTGAGAAAATGAAGACCAAGAATATTGTAGGAAGTAAACTAGATGTCACTCTATATTGAGCAAGGGGAGTGGATCATAAAGGATTGATTAGCTATATCGCTGTTTTAAATATGTTTCCCTATAATTTTTTTCGTTAGGGGAATTTTTAAATTTAACAGTTAAAACTTGTGGAGTACGAAATATATGCGTGATAAATAAGGACATAAATTAAACAAGTCCAACTAAAACACAATTAAGTATGAAACAATGGGAAGGGAATTGTTTAAGAAAATGTTTAACATCAAGCTAGTAGTCGTAAAGAAGTTGGAGATGACTATTAGGATTGATGTTGCTGCTGATTAGGAGGTGGGTTCTTGGTAATGAACCTGTAGAACTTCAAACATAGCTGCTTAGACGCATCAGGGAGCACCTGCGGTGTTAGGAATTTGCAAGCTTCCAATCCCTTCTGGCAGTGTGCATCAACGTAAAGACAAGTGAGGGCCCCATCATCGGTTAGCGAGGCTGTCTGGTGTTTATGAAAAGGAGAAAATGATTACGGTAATTAGTTTCGTTTACAGAAAATAATTCTGTTAACTGTAAATTGTATGTTTTGACGGAAAGATTTTGAAAGTCAGTTATGGCGAGTACAGAGTAATTACCTGTGGAAGTACCTTAGGCCTACTGATGGTGAATGGCTTGATGGTATCTACGCTAGATTCAGGATTCCAGGCTTTGATGATATAGGGAAGCATGTTGGCAAACGGATTGAGCTCCTTTTTGATCATAGCGTCCGTCTTCAAGGTGACGTTGCAATCGAGAACTTGTATATCCCACGCTTTTATGTCCACAACCACCGCTATCCAGTGTAACGGCTCAATATAGAGAGGGAAATATATAAAGTCTGCCGGGTTAGCTCGAACACGCAGAATCACATCATCTGTGAACTTAAATTTCGGACGCAACTGGACACCCATCTTGACGAACTTTGGGTAGATGTTCTTCATAGCAGTAGGGAGGCTCATGTCGAAGACTTTGATAGACTTGCCGGGAACTTTGTGCTCAACAGCCAGGAAGCGCATTATAGTGTTGACAGTCTGCAGATACATAATGTGAATATAGAAGACTATACTATCATATGTAGATGGGAGTAAAAGTTTGAGTGTTACCAGAGGAGACATTCTACTTTTCCTAAAAGCAATGTCCACAAACTCGGCACCAGTCAGAGTGGATGGACCATCCAAGTGAATAAACCTGGAAAATAATAACACATGGTTAAATGTTTTATTATCGGATAAATAAATTGTTTTCAGGTAAGACGAATATTTCCAGTAAAATGTTGAAGTACACTAACCCTGTGGGTAAAATCCGCTGCCTCATCTGGTCGAACAATTTGTGAAGGTCGGGAAGGACGCGGAATCCAGGCTTACTCTTCGGGTCCAGCTCATAGTCTTGTAAAGTAGATGGGGGGATTGTTTGTCGTTGGGCTCTTAGTGTGTCTAGTGTGTCGGATGATTGCCCAGCGGGAGGAAGCACAACGGTAAGTGGAGCAGGCTGAAGAACACGCTCTGATGCCTCTAATTGGGTGAGGCCAATAGAAAATGAAGGAGGCTCAATATCCAGCTGAGATGATTCCCCCTATGACAATGCAATATCATATACAATCAGAAGTGAAAACAGGATAACAATATTAGTAGATGAGTCATTACATGTACTGCTTCTGAGGTACTTGTTCCAGGAGCCGTTTCGACAGTCGCCAGAGTCATTGACCATCGCTCCAATTCCTGTAAACATCAGTAGTATAGTGGTCAGATATACCACATAACAAAATTGTTATATGTTAACTGATTTGTTAACCGCTAAACTATTAAGTAAGCGTAAAATAAATATTTTCTGGAAAACCTTATCGGAGATGGCTTCTGTGTTAATGGGATCGATAGATGGGCGGTCTCCGAGTGACTGATTATTGACATTTCCAGAAGGATCAACATGTATTAGCGGTGGAGTTAGAACTTATGTTAGTGAAAAAACGTTTGTCAAAGTGGAGGATAAGTATTACCGTGGATGTAACAGTTGTGACAGCAGGGATTGTGGTCCCAGATGTTGATTCGGCTTCAGTGTTGATGGGAGATATATAACCAGCATCCTACGTGATAAATGATTTAAGAATAATGACTAGATACAATTTTGTAAACACAGCAAATTGTTCAAATTGCGGGAAAAATATTTTTTAACAGTTATCAGAGGGTTTTGCAGATAACCACTACAAGAAAACTAAGCCATTACTAGGAAAATTTACTAGGAAAACATTTCCTCGTAAAATACTACTAGTTTACTTCGACTTTACGAGGAAACATCTTTTCCTCGTAAGGTTCTCGTAAACTTACGAGAAAAGCTTTTCCTCGTAAAGTGGAAGTAAATTTACGAGGTTCTTACGAGGAAAATGTTATTTTCCTCGTAAAGGCATAGTAGAACATTTCCTCGTAAAGTCCTAGTAAATCTTTACTACGAAATTAGGAGGAAAGGATTTGTTACTACGAAATTAAGAGGAAATGGATAGAAAATATAGAATATTAATCAAAAACGTGTTTTGTACCTACTTTTCCTAGCAATTTCCTAGTAAATGCTCAGATTCGAAAATTTCTATAAATACCACCATATGTGATTCATTTGAA
>CAKOAT010074488.1:113680-128511 GCA_932364175.1 Eruca vesicaria subsp. sativa
AACATCCTCCGCCATCACAGTCACAGCCGGCAACCAACTATGGAGAGGATTTGCCGAGCCAGGACGACGTTTTGTTCAGTCAGCAATTTCACGACCAGCATCCGTAGTTTCTTTTATTTTTATTTGTATATTATGAATTTAAAAACTTATTGTATATTATCTAGTTATTTATAAAATATTTTGTTTTTTTATTTTATTTATAATTTGATTTTCTTTTATTTTTTAAAAATAAATAAATTATTTGTAATTATTTTTTTAATAGGAAAAAAACATTTCCACGCAAAATCCTCGTAAAATATTCCAAGTAATATCCTCGTAAATAGTTCTAGTTATTTCCTCGTAATGTATCACTACGACCTTACGAGGAAATGTTTACTACGAGCTTACGAGGAAAGATTAAGAGGACCTTACGAGGAAAATTTTACCACGCCTTTACGAGCAAATCTTTCCTCGTAAATTCGCTACGACCTTACGAGGAAAGTGGCTTTACGATGAACGTGTTTCGAGGAAACGCGTTTCCTCGTAAGTTCCTAGTAAAAGGCCATTTACTAGGAACTAACGAGGAAAACCCGTCCTAGTAATGGACGAGTTTTCTTGTAGTGAACCTCCGTGTTCAGAATCTCTGTTCTCTCGTGCTCTGGAGGGGCTTTGGTGTTGGCATCTTGCTGAGAGACATTTTCGTCAACATTTGCCTGCTATGATAGGGTTATTGGTATGTGTTAAGGGGTGGAAAGTAAGTAATTATTTGAAGAAAAAATTTCGCTAACCTCTTGATTGTGTGATGATGCCTGTAGGTCATCTAAAATGTGCCTGATTGACTGGTTTACTAGAGGTTGAGGATCGTCAACGGCCATCTCTTCAGCGCCCTCTTGGTCACTCGCTTCCCCATGTCCACTCAACGTAGGGCTTGCTGGGTTTGGCGGCTGCGGTTGTGGGACGTCTGAAATGCTAGGCGTAGAAGATGTTGTCTTTTTCAGGTAATCTATAATGGCCTTTATAACCCCCCTTTTCATCGCATGGATGTTGTCTACAACACATTTTGTTAGTCTTGTCTCCATAGCCTTCATTTTTTACTGTAATTGTTGGTCGACGGCCTTAGCTATGCGAGACTCCACAGAGGCAAGTTCTTCGTGAATCTTCCATGAGACGATGTTGGCAATAGGATCAACAGCACCTTGGCCTGGCGGCAGAACATCTGATTGATCACCCATATCAGCGGGAACTTGTTTGTGTTTAGACTGTTTGCCCTTCTATTTATGTCCCCTTAACTTCTGAAGCTCGCTAGATGTTATACCTCCCTTGAACATGCTGTTATCAAATAGGAACCCTTCGTTGATGAGCTTCACCATATTATCTACGGTGGGATCATCTTCTTCGTCGGGCCATGAGAAGTCATGTTGTAGATACCACTCCTCGTCAGGGTCGCTCAGTATTGATCTAACAGCGACCTACATAAACATAATAGAATTATCGTGAATGTTTAATGGTAATAATGAATGTATCCAAAACCTTCTTCTGTACCCGGTAAGAGCGACATTTACCGATAACATAATTATTTACGGGTAAAGTAATAATTTACGAGAGATTATCACATTATCTTTATAAAAGGGTGATTAATTACTAAAATTTTACACAGGGATGAGAAATTATACCATAATAGAAAAAGATTACTACGCATTCGTTTTCAATGTATTATCAGTTAATAATTGTTATAACAGTAACAATTATTTTTAACGGTAACAACATTGTTGGTGACACTAACCTGGCACTCTGAGTTGAGTTCTCTCGCATTGCGCGGGTTGACAATAAATTTCTGGGAAGATGGAAAATCCTCAGCAACCCCTTGCTCGGCTACATGCGGTGCTTCCTCTTCCGCATCCATTTCAACATCACTTTCGAAAAGAGCAACAACAACGGGAGCAGAGTGAACCACCTCTTCTTTCAAATCAGGAACAACGGCGATAAGCACCTGTTGAATGGCTTCAACATATCCCTTTAGGGAAAATGAATCTTGCGCTAGTGAGACCGCATCCTTCTGGAGTAAGTGATTCGCAAGATTTTGAAAGGAAGTCCTTCCCCAAGGGAGAGAGAGAAACTCATCAAGATCTCTTATCATCTCAACGTGATCAGGGAGAATCTTCGGAGAGTGAGAGGTTGGGACTAAAATAGAAGCGGTTATTGCTAAAGACGCGATTTTGAGACGAGTATCCTTATCCTTAACCTTCCTCGTCTTCAGCATATCAATCACCGTTTCCACACTACAAGACTTTAGCGAGCCAAATAAGTCATTCCAATAAAGCTTCTCGTGTAGAGGATTCTTCCTTTTCTTACGCCTTGATTGTGGAACCCTATCACAGTTGAGACCGGTGACGATTGCAAACTCTCTAAGAGATATCCTTACTGGGTATCCAGCAAAAACAAGCCAAATCTCGTACAGCTTGCGGGTCTTCAGCATACGAACACAAACAAAGTGACAGAACGCGCCGGAGAAAGGAGGATTATCATCGAGAGAGAGGATCTTCGAGAATTGAGTTCGGTGGAAAAATGCTAACTCGTCTTCGTCTAATGCTTCAATTAGTTGCTCTGTTCTTCGATACTTGTGGTAAGAGACGACTCTGTCGCCTACTGGTTCATCACCACAAGCAAAATAGCGTCTAGGAAGGCTGAGATCGGCCATCGGAGGTTTTTTAAGAACAAAGTCGGAATTTTTTACGTTTAAAATACAAGATTGAAAGTAGTGGGAAGATTGGAAGTTGAATTGGAGAGGAGGTTACTATTCGGAGTGGTGGGATAAATTTTTACAGTTACAGAAATTAATGACGAAATTCAAATTTCGAAAATAGAAAAGCATGCATTCGATTTTACTGGAAAACATAAAGGTTGACGGGAAACAAATCACGCGTGGGTGGCGCTCTGACACAGCTACCCGTAGGCGCGTGAGTCTACGAGAATAGGTTACCGAAACATGGAAGGGCAAAATCGTCCGACGGAAAGCATGTGTCAAATCAAGGTTAATTCGCTAAATATAGGTGGGATTTAGGGTACTTTAGCCAATTAACTCAATTTTTTTAGCGTGGTCACTAGTACGGATGTTAATATGGGCTTACCCGGATGAGTTTAGACCCTGCCTCTTTACACCCTGTCTGTTAGACTCGTTATGTCAAGTCTGTTTAGCACTAAATCGGTTTATGTTGATAGTGCCTGTTTAGGTCCATTTAAATTTCTTTTTTTTTGTAAATAATCTTTTGTCATATCTTAATATGATTTTTAATAGTTTTTCTTTGATTTATAACTTTATAATAAATGTAAATTCAAATTAAAACAAAATTTGAAAAATGTAATTTTACTCTTGATAAATATTAATTAGTTCACAATATCGTAAAAATATCAAGAAATTTTAGTAGGTTTTAAACACAATTATAACCTAAGTCGTTTTCTAAGAAAAAACTATAAATATATAACTATTTTTATTTCAAAAAAACAAAAATATATAAAAAAATATTTTATAAAAAAAAATGTTTTTAAATTTATTTTAAATATAATTTTTTTTAAAAAAAATTCTTAAACTAGCCTAAATGGATACTTGTTTAATTAATGGGTATGCACGTTAACGAGATGGGCCTAATAACGGATATATCATAATAAATGGATAACGGGTCTACCCGTTTATACTAAGCATGTTAAGTCTGCGAGCTTCAAGCCCATTTTAACATCCCTAGTCACTAGATTCTACTGTATCTCGATTCAGAACAATACTCACTCCATCCAGTCTGCTTTATTGATATATGGTGTTTTTGATATTTGGTATATATGTTTTCTTAATTGTTTTCAAGTCTTTATCGAGTATTTCTAGTCTTTTTTGAATCATTACAGGTCAGGAGTAGGTAAGGAAACCTTTGGAGAGACACATGAAGAAAATAATGAATATTGGAAGTTTTCTGTCGCAGAGCACCCATACAGAGCAACCCCCTGCATGCTCCTGAAAAGAGCACCCAAACGGAGCAAGCAAGGAAAATTATGGAAACTTCTAATTAATTTTGGGATTTGCACTAGTCTTTCTATTTTCTTCTCCCAGCCGCCTGTGGCAGGGAGACAGATTATATTCTGATTTTCTTGGACACTCTATGCTTCTTTTCAGAGACAAGAAACTCTAGAGCTTTTGGATATTGTGATTTTGATACTTGTAAAGGGAGAAGATCATCTCTCTCGATTTAGAGAAGATTCCTCTAAACCCTATTTATATTTTATATGCAATAATATTCATGTATTCTTCATCTCTTGTCTCTGTATTCTCTGTTGTTATGACTGAGTAGTCGATCTTGTTAGCCTAGGGTTCTAAGGTGTTGATTCATGACTGAACATAGATAAGCTTCATCTTTTTGTCTTCGTTTATGACTACTCTTAATGCTAATACTAATCTAATCACATAGTGTTTGATCTAGGTTTAACCTTTTATCATTAACCATGAATTAGGTTGCTAGATATGTTATAAACGAGCATCATATCCCTGATCAGCGAGAGTAGATATCAGGGTATGATGTGAGCATATTATGTATGTTCTTAATGTTTGCTGTCGAGCCTTGATCCACGCGAGAGCATAGGTATCAAACTCGCTCGACAAAAGAAGCATACATGCGAGAGCAGAGTGTTCTAGTTAAGATATTTGAGTTCTAGACTGTTCTTAACTGAGCTTGAATAATTGTTTGGTTTATCATGTTAACACCCAATGAAGCACACTAGGCTAGCATTCTTCATCATCTCAAAAACACCCAACCTAAATCATTCTCTTTTACTTGCTTGCTTTATTTCTTAATTTAAAAATCATTCATTGTCTTAGCTTAATATTGATCTCATAGAAATAAAGTGTAAGATTTGGTCTATGTGGATTCGATCCTCAAGTACTACACCGAACCTCTTATTTGAGAGAGTAGCTTGAAGGTTAATTTGAGCATATCAAATTTGGCGCCGTTGTTGGGGACAATCTTTTTACCTTTATTTTTCCGTTATTTATTTAGTCTAAAACCTCTAACTTGCTCTTTTCTCTTTGTTGCAGGTACACTCAGCAACCAAGAGCTTGCAAGGTTAGAAAGAGAGAACATACAATAGCCAAGGCAAACCAACACCACCATGGGTGATCACGGCCATCAGGATGATCTCCCTGCAGCAATGCAACTGATGCAACAGCAAATGCTCCAGATGCAACAGACCATCCAACAACAAGCTTCTCCAATCGGTGGGAACATCAAGCACATGCTGCTCCAACCGGTGAGAGAAACCTACCGCGTAACATCCATGCTACGCTCTCTACTATTGTTCCTCCGCCTTGCACCAGAAATGACTTTGAGATAAAGCCTGCTTTGATCACTTTAGTGCAGAGCAAGATGTTTAGTGGTGTCCCAGCAGAGATCCCAATAGAGCATATTGAGAGCTTCGAAAAAATCTACAGTTTCACTCGTGCGAATGGCGTGCCACCAGACTACATCATGTGCATGCTATTCTCATTCTCTCTTGAGGGAAAAGTTGCACGGTGGCTGAAATATCTCCCTACCGGCTCTCTCACTACATGGGAACAGGTCAGAGCAGCTTACTTGAGCTACTTCTACACGAAGGCAAAAACAGCTGCTTTAAGGAGCAGGATCACCTCATTCAGACAACTCACTGATGAGTCTTTTTGCGACGCATGGGAGCGCTGCAATGACTATCGCAGAGAATGCCCTCACCATGGATTAATGATGATTACCTCTTGGGCATTTTCTATGATGGAGTAAACTGAGAATTTCAGTTTGCTCTGAACTCTGGGAGCATGGGATATTTCATGACACAGACCACCGATGGTGCGTTCGAGCTGATAGAGAACATGACTGCTAGTTCTGCAAACAAGAGCCCAGAAACAGATCGCTCCAAGAAGGTGAATAGTGTCGATACCCAGAAGATAGATGAATTGACAGCCAAGGTTGATCAGCTGCTGAAGAACAACCAGTGACAAATTTATTTTGTGGGAGAGACAAATCATGAGCAAGCCACGCAGAAAAATTACCAAGAGAGCAACCAGCAGAAATCTTAGAGCAACCAGCAGGCTGCTCCAGCTACTACGAGTGGTCGGCAGCCACTACGAGTGGTCCGCAAGATGAGCTGAAAGGTTTGGCTATGATGATGCAACAACTGTTGCAGGGTCAGCAAATTCAGGGGGAGGCATTGAATCAGGTTAGCGCATACATCAACACCAGAATGGACATCATGTTCGCTGAGCTGAATTTAAAATATGATACTGTAAGCAACCACATAATGAGGATTGATGTTCAGCTTGCTCAAACTGCTGAAACTGTTAAGAAGCAGCAAGAAACCCTTCGTGGAAAAAGTGTGATGAATCCTAGGGTTGAACACTGTAATGCAACAGAGCTGAGATGTGAGAAAACTGAGGGAAGAGCAATGGAGCAGCGGTCTGCTGAGACTGCTCCAAGCGAAACAGAGCAACTTACTAACTCTGCAGAGACTGCTCTCGACGAATCTGCTGAGACTCCACCAGCTCGAGTCTATGTTCCTAAGGTTCCCTACCCAATCCCACCCAGACATCTGATGGATCTCATTCGTGAAGAGCAGCTGGTAGGTTTTAATAAGATTGTGAGAAGGCTTCCTAAAGAACTTGCATTTGAAGATGCTCTGCAGATTCGCCCATTGCTTAAGTTCTTTAAAAATTGTAGAGAGACTCAAGAGGAGATCAAAGCCCACTATACCAAAGCACTGTCTACACCAGCACTAAAGGTATTGCCTAAGGTTGATGATCCTGGAAAGTTTGTTTTCCCATGTTCTATCGCAGTAACAACCTTCAGAGACGTTCTTTGTGACTCTGGTTCTTGTGTGAATCTCGTCTCAAAGGCTATTGTAGAAGATTTGGGTATTACTGATGTTGAGCGTTCTCAGCTGACCCTAACCTTTGCAAACACTTCTAGAGCAGTCCCATATGGAACCATCCGCAACCTTCATGTTCAAGTAGGGGACTGCGTTGTTCCTGCTGAGTTTCAAGTTGCTGAGATGAACAAGGATCATGAGATGCCTTTGATATTTGGAAGGACATTCATGGCTACTGTTGGAGCAACCATCGATATGCCCAACAAGATGGTCTGCTTCAAGAAAGTTTTCTACAAGACTGTAACCACCAGATCTTCCTCATCACACGCCTCTTGCATCTCAGTGTTTGATGTAGAAAAGCTGAAGGCTGTTCCAGAGAAGGAGCATGGTAATAGGGGTGAGAGCAGGCTGTTCTCTGATGAAAATCCTAGCACTGATCCTACTAAATTCAGAGGGAATTCAAGGGTGAAACAGAAAGTCCAGAAGAAAAGGGCAAGGGAGATCCTACAGTGACTTTGATACCTCTCAAGTGTGATGAGAACTCCATTGAATATGAGGTAAAGTACAAGGGTACCTCCAAACCGTTCTCTAAAGTCAGAGCCATTCTCACACATGAGCTGAAGGAGAAATGGGTAGCTGCTGTGAAAAGGTTGTTGAGCAGGGTTTTGAAGCTGAACATGTATGATTGTGGAGCTTGTTTTGGAACAGGCCCTCCTGCTCAACCAGACTGATCCCCATCACCAAGTCAAGCTAGTGACTTAAACCAAGCGCTTGGTGGGAGGCAACCCACTGGTGAGTGTCATTAACATTAGGATTTTATTTTTACTTATTTTTGGTTTTACTTTGTTGAGTCTCAGGTCATAAATCAGAAAATCCGAGATCCTTGACGCGAGCAAGGAGGTGGCTGCTCTCATTTCAGAGCATCCTTTACCGGAGCAACCGCGTCTTGCTCTGTCAGGCTGCTTTGCGCCATGTAAGTTTCTCGAACAAAATAATTTGTATTTCTGTTAAAACCTTCTCTCTGATTTATTTTCACACTGAGACGTTGTGAAGTAAGTTTGGGGGGAGGGTCTTTGTCGTTTACTAACTCGTTTTTTTCTTTTGGCTTTTTTGTTTGAGTTAGTCTTGAGTCATTTTGATATATTTATTGAGTCAAAACTTGTGGGGATTAAGACCTTATTTTGATAATCATTAACCACCTCATGCTTTAAGTTATCTTATCTAGTGACCTTAGCAGTGACGAAAGACGCACACTTGGACCTAGAACACCCTGACTTTATCTCACCTTGCTCTCCAGAAGATTTATGCTTGTAGAGGTTACTCTGGAAAGACTTAAACTCCATCTAACTTGAACCTAATATTGACTTAACTCTTCTTGTTATGGGCAAGATTAGGGAAACAAGATTACACTCAGGACATCTTAATTCTTTCTATCCATCTTGTTGATCCTGAGTGGCTAGCTCATCTTTAGCTAGTTCCCACCATGAACCTTACAACCTTTGTTTCGTCCTCATGCATTCTGTTCTTAAGTTTCATATGTGCAGGTATGTAAAAAAGGGCTTGAGATGAAAGGATCAACACAGCTCTCACTCGTTTTGCTCACAGATTACGCTTCAGAGTATATACGTACATGATCCGACAAGAAGAGAGTAGTCAGTAGGGTGATCCGAGCAGAAAAGACCAATTGGTGAAAGAAGTGCTAAAGTCAGAACCACCAGGGACACACTATATGTAATTACCTCCTTTTGGTCATCATCATCATCATCATCATCAGAACTCATCAATTCTTCTATTAAAAAAAAAAACAGTGTTATTCAAGTCCCAAGAGTTCTAAGAGATGATGAGAAGGAGAAGAACGAAAAAGAAAACAATGCCCCTGGTTGATTGGTGAATGAAAAGCTGAAGTAGAATTGGAACAGTGTGAAGAAAGGTGAACTGGAAGAAAGGGAGCAACCTGTCAAAGAAAAGAGGAATAAGAAGCAACTGCTCTGCAGAGAAAAACGAGTGGGGTCTGTGGAGATCAATTGATCCATCCTCTCTTGCAATTTTGTGCAATATCTTGCATCCTCTACAGAGAAATGGTAACCCCTAAACACTTGTTAGCTCCACTTAAACACTTAAAAAGCCTGTCTCACACCTAGACTGTTTATCCTGAATAATGCCTATGACAAGAAGCTCACACTGCTCTTAATTGAATGCAAGGAGTTTTTGTCTGGAAAGTGTGACTTTTTCAGGTTTGAGATATAGAGTATGGAGCCGACTTGAATAACAGTCAGTGGGGTTCTGGTAAGGGTGTGTCGTCCTAGTATGTCTACTTGTATGGTTCAGAGATTCGTGGTTAAAGTATGGTTGTTGAACCATAAGAGAGTTCCCACACTTCCAAACTTTTCTCCCTGTTCTTGATACTTGACATTGTTTGAGGACAAACAAGGATCTAAGTCTGGGGGAATTGATATATGGTGTTTTTGACATTTTGTATATATGTTTTCTTAATTGTTTTCAAGTCTTTATCGTGTCTTTCTAGTCTTTTTGAGTCATTACAGGTCTGGAGTAGGTAAGGAAACCTTTGGAGAGAAACATGAAGAAAAGAATGAATATTAGAAGTTTTATGTCGCAGAGCACCCATACGGAGCAACCCCCAGCATGCTCCTGAAAAGAGCACTAAACGGAGCAACCCCAGCTTGCTCCCGAAAATTATAGAAACTTCTAATTAATTTCGGGATTTGCCATAGTCTTTCTCTTTTCTTCTCCCAGACGCCTGTGGCAGAGAGACAAATTCTATTCTGATTTTCTTGGACACTATACGCTTCTTTTTATAGACAAGAAACTCTAGAGCTTTTGGATATTGTGATTTTAATACTTGTAAAGGGAGAAGATCATCTCTCTCGATTTAGAGAAGAATCCTCTGAACCCTCACTACAAGAAATAAGGGTTTTAATAGCATACTATGATAGCATTTTTTTCGATTGTGCTATAGTTGATATAGTTCTTACTTTTAGATAGCGTTTGCGAAAACGAAACGCTATGCAAAACTTAAATAGAAAAACAATTGATTTTCTCACTCACCCTTATTTCACTTTCCCTCTCACTATATTATTTCCCTCCAAATATAACAATTGTGGGCTTGCATTATTCATCTTTTTTCTATTACGGAACAGAGAACAAATGAATACGAAGCAAATCTAAATTACCTCTCTCTCTCTCTCTCTCTCTCTCAACATTCCACTGTCTCTTTTCTTTATAAAATTTTATAAAATCGCCACACAGAGATCTCTGTTGACATGGAAGACGCTGTTGACCGACCCACTGTTGGTCCGACGCGTATCGGTTTAGAATTGGGACATCAAGGTCAGTGCTGTAGAGCCACAACGGAAGTTGGAGTTGCAATCACTTCACATCTTTTATTGCGATACGAGAATGCAAAGATCGAGCGGTGCGATCGAATCTCCATCATCCCTCGTGGTCAAACACTGTCTCAAGTCGTGTTTCATCGGCTTGACGATGAATCCTTCATGTTTGGTCGTCGTCCACAACATCTTCATCGTCTTCAGGTGCTTATTTTACGTCTCTGTTAAAAACTTTTCTTTCATTTGTTTGATTATTGAGTTTTTATTGTTCTCTGATAAAAGGTCTTGCTCGGAGCAAGAGTTGCAGAAGAAGTGATCTACGGCTCAGATACTTCAAAGGCATCAGTAGATTATCTCTCAGCATCAGTAGATTATCTCTCAGATGCTTAGTCTAGGATCTTTGGGTTTCCGACAAAAGCTTGGAAGATCATGAATGGTCAAAAACTTGAGGAAGAAAAGATAAAGATCCAAGCCAGTGTTCTTGATCTTCCTCTCTGTTTACAGATTCTAAACGATGGTTTGTATGATCTCAGCTTCTCAATTTTAAGTATCAAAGTTTGATTTAGGAGACTCTGAAACTCTGTTTTTTTTTTCTTTGCAGCGATTTTGTATTTTAAGGAGGAGAACAAGAGATGCTCAGAGATGGATACTCAACCATTGTTGAAAGATTTCATCTCTGGAGATGGTCCATTGCTGAAAAGAGAGGAGAAGAAGCTTCAGCTGTGGACAGAAAATGATCACATCCCAAACGGAAGATTCTCAGACACGAAGCAGCTTTGGTGTCGGAGATCAAAATATGCAATTCTGAATCCAAAAACTTCACTGTGGGACTCTTCGTGTAGGCACAAGTAAGTGTTCATCTTTTTTTTGTTCTGGGTTCATCTGTGGGAATCAATTCTGAAACAACTACCAGTCTTAAAAAGCTTACCTTTTTGTTTAATATGCAGTAAGATTCTGTCTTTGGTAGCTTCCTTCTTTGCTGCAGCGTATGTAACAAAGTGGAAAGAGTTCTTTCCCCCAAAGAAATTTAGAACATGCTCCTTCTTAAGGTCTGTCGTTAGTGTTTTTCTGTTGATTTTGGTTGTGCTTTCATGTTCACAGGTGGAGTAAGAACAAGTTGCAGGTCATTGTTGGAACATTATCTGTATTCCTCCTGTGTTGATTATTCTTGCTGGTAAATTCAAGGGCAAGAGAGTTGTCTTCTTCAAGCAACTTTCTTCTGTTCCAAACTCTGTTTTTAAACACTTAAAATTAGAACTGCTTGCTTTGCCTCTTCGTATTTCCGTTCCTCTTCTAACTTCCAGCGTTGAAGCTCTGTTGCCTGCAGGTTCAACAATTTAAAGTAAAAATGAAGCCACACACACCACTCATTGTCATAGGAAACTATACCTTCCGTTTTGATGTGAGTGCTTCCTTGCAAGCTGAACTGTACATTTCCATCGTTTGTTTCAACTCCAGTTTAAGCCTCCTCATCTCAGCCTCTACATCCTCCTGGTTTTGCCAAAACTCATAAACAATCAGCCAAAAAAACGTGCAAGAAGATTCAGAGAAGAGCAGAGTCTTACCCCTCCTTGAGAAGCAGATGAGAACCTTTCATTCTCAAATGAGTCTCTTGAGGAAGCAGGTGGTGAGCTTATATCCATTGACCCTTGTCCATAGGTTATTGACTCAAAGCTACCACGGTCAAGGTCAGAGAAATTTGATAGCCTTGTAGGAGTCCGGTTTTGATCAGGAATGTCAAACAAGGAAAGGGAGTGACGGTCAGTACTTGGTCTTCCAGAGCTTATAAAAGATATGTCAGCATCTGGAATTGATAGATCTCCATATGATGCTCTCCCATTCAACCCTCTTCTAGTGAAAGGTGGCCTGTTTTTAACCAAAGAAGATTCATTGTCTGATTGTGAGCATGTCAAATGAAAAAAAAACAAGATATAAAGTTTCATTGTCTGATTGTGATTATTCTTAACTTTGTATGTTATAAAACTCATCGTTGAGTTTGTTAGTTGTCTTTTGTTCCAAACTCTGTTTTTAAACACTTAAAACTATTGTTCAGATAAATTATAAATAAAAGCATAATTCTATACCCTAAACTCTATTTCGTAAACCATAATTTCAGTTGACATACCCTAAACCTAAACCCTAATAGTTTTGGGGTTTATATATCTTGTGTGGTATTACTATATGGAGTTTGGTGTACTTAAAACCCTAAACCCCAAACCTTATATCATACTTCAAACTTTAAACTAAACTCTAAAATTTTTTTTTTTTCAAAATTCACTCTTAATATCCAAACTTCAATCACCATAAACATTACCCTAAACTCTAACCCCTAAACCACATATCTCATTTTAACATATATCATAAAACATTAAATCTTAACTTTTAAATGAATTATAATTCTGTAATTAAATTAAAATTTTAAATACAAATTTAGATTTCAAAATTTAAATTATGATTCTAAATTACTTAAAGCTTAAATATTTTTTATAATAGTCATAAATAAATAAGAAGACAATTTGTATTGTCTTTTTTTTGAACCCTTGATTGATTTGAATCAAAGGTCCAAAATCACTCTTATATCTATCCTCACCATTTTTTTCTATTGGTTATAAAAAGTTGTGTGTGGATTGATAATCTTAACCATAGATTAGATATTTTGAAGGGTTCAGATTAAATATTTTGTGTTTCTCTCTCTCCCCCCCCTCTATCTCACGCTTCTTCTCTTCATCTCTCTCTCTCAAACAAAAAGAACGACGAGATTCAGTTTCTCTCTCTCTCTCTCTCTCTCTCTCTCTCTCTCTCTCTCTCTCTCTCTCTCTCTCTCTCTCTCTCTCTCTCTCTCTCTTTCGTTGATGTTGTTACAGCCACAGTTCCTAATCTCACAGATAACATCAATGGAAGCCTTGCTTCTCTCTTATCGCGTCGCATCTCATTGTTTCTGGTCTGTTCATCTCAAACGCAAGCTTCTCTTTTTTGAAGTCTCACAGATCTGTGTGCGTGTGTTTATTTATCTGGGACAAAGTTCTTATCTTGTACCAGTAACCTCGACTCTCTGTCTCTCTCTCGATCCTAATTTTCTGATTCTTGTTTTTCTTTTGTGTTCTTAGTTAAATAAAGTGGAGGATGATGAAGAATCTTGATGATGGTTTTCTCGCCACCGACTCCGAGACGAGAAGACAAAGGGCTGGTGATTCAAGAACAGCACTCTGGAGGCTAGATGCTCTGGAGGCTTGAGGCTAGAGGCTAGAGGCGGATGAATTAGGGTTGTAGGCAGAGGGTTAGATTAGGTTTAGGTTAATTAAGTTTTGGTTAATTATCTTTTGGTTTAATGTTTTAATTTGGTTATGGTTTAATGTAATCTTTAGTTATTTGTGTACTGCTTTAAATTAATTAATAAAATTTAATTTTTAATTATGAACTAATTTTCGATTTCATTTGTATTATTTTCAAAATAAAAATATTAAATTAAATTTGTTATAAATGAAATGAAACAATTACATTTTAAAAATGCAATGAAAAATTCAAAAAAACTGCTATAGTAAAAATGTTATAATAACATTTTAGAGACGCTATTAAAAAGATTACAATTGCATAAACAAAAACGATATTACTAAAATAATAAGAATAGCGGATAACAAAACCGCTATCTAATGGACCAGACCTATTATCGCGGGCAATATTGGAGCGCTTTCTACAACGCTATGGTATCGTATGATAGCGCTTTACGGGTGCTATTAAAACCCTTATTTCTTGTAGTGCCTATTTATATTATATCTGCAATAATATTCATGTTTTCTTCATCTCTTGTCTCTGTATTCTCTGTTGTTATGACTGAATTATCGATCTTGTTAGCCTAGGGTTCTAGGGTGTTGATTCAAGAACTGAACATAGATAAGCTTCATCTTTTTGTCTCGTTTATGACTACACTTAATGCTAATACTAATCTAATCACGTAGAGTTTGATCTGGGTTTAACCTTTTATCATTAACCATGAATTAGGTTGCTAGATATGTTACAAACGAGCATCATATCTCTGATCAGCGAGAGTAGATATCCACTACAAGAAAACACGTCATTTACTAGGACGGATTTTCCTCGTTATTTCCTAGTAAAGGGCCCTTTACTAGGAAATAGCGAGGAAACGTGTTTCGTCGAAAGACGTTCATCGTAAAGGCTATTTTCCTCGTAAAGGCCTAGCTAATTTACGAGGAAAGTTTTCCTCGTAAAGCCGTGGAAAACATTTCCTCGTAAGCTCCACGTATACTTTCCTCGTAAGAGCGTAGTAAAGTACTTCCTCGTAAACTCGTAGTAGACACTTTACGAGGAGTTTGCTAGGAAAGTTTACGAGGAATTTACCTCGAAACCTTTACGAGGATTTTACTTCGAAACTATTTTTTCCTATTAAAAAAAAATAATTATAAATTAAAATTATATATATTTAAAAAATAAATAAAAAAATATTTATAAATAACTAATAATATACAATAATAAGTTTTAAAATTCATAATATACAATGAAAAACTAAAAAAAAACTAAAAATGATGCTGGTCTTGATCAAATTGGTTCACGAAGTCGTCTCCAGGGTCGTTGGATGCCGGCTGTGACTGAGATGGTGGAGGCTCTTGGGATGGAAGG
>CAKOAT010074599.1:0-16836 GCA_932364175.1 Eruca vesicaria subsp. sativa
GCTAGTTTTGGTGGTGGGAGCTCTGAATTTCGTGTGTGTGCTTCTGCCCTAGACCTCCTCTTTATATACTCCTCGCCTTGGCTATCCGATCTTTCCATTTCGCCCAGATTTGACTTAAATCGGGAATTTTCCATTCTTCTCGATCCTTCCTTTTCTTCTGCGGAAATCTTCTATTTCTCTTCAAACCTTCCTTTTATGTGTAAACTTGACTTTTATTTTCTTTCTGTGAGTAAACCGTCAAAACGTTATCAAATCTGCGGGTTAGATTCCGTTAAAATCGCGAGATGGGTTTTTATCGCGTTTTAGGTCCTTCCGGGCCGTTTTGCGATAAAACCGTTTTCCGACTTTTTACGGGATCGTTTCCTGATCTGACGTCGTTTTAATAAATTTCTCGAGTTAATCGCAAAGTTTTACGATTTACTCGACTTTTTATTAAAAACACGTTTTTTATGACTGACTAGGCGTTTTTTATTAAAAGCGCATTTTTTATGATTTCGACGAGAAATCTCGAATAAATCGTATAGTTTAGGCAATGTTCGGTGTTTCGTTTAACCGTTGTCGTTTTATACGATTTCCTCGAGTTCTTTCCGAGAAAACGAAGTTTTACGGTTTTTATCGTAAAACTCAAACGGTAAGTCGGATCGAGATGGAACGAGAGATATTTCGGCCGTGGTTTAGAACGCGACCTTGTCGAAAGACGTAAGTTTCGAATCGGGAATGCGGGAAATCGAGACGCGGAGTGTTCGGAAAGTTTTTAGTTCGCCCATAGGCGTACTAAGCCGGGCCCGGCTTAGTACGCCGATGGGCGAACTAGTCTTGCATGTTTTAGTTCGCCCATCGGCGTACTAAGCCGGGCCCGGCTTAGTACGCCGATGGGCGAACTAAAGATTGACTCTTAGTTCGCCCATCGGCGATCTAAGCCGGGCCCGGCTTAGATCGCCCATCCTAAAGAGTGTTTCTTAGTTCGCCCATCAGCGAACTAAGCCGGGTCCGGCTTAGTTCGCCGATGGGCGAACTAGTTGCGACTAGTTCGCGTTTTACGGCTTTTTCGGTTTTTTGCGGTTTTTTGCGGTTTTGTAAAACGATTCTCGAGTTTTATAAAACGATCTTCGGATTTCATAAAACGAATTTTGAGTTTTATAAAAACGATTTCTCGAGTTTTAGAAAACGATTCTCGAGTTTTATAAAATTGTTTCTCGAGTTTTATAAAGCGATTTCTCAAGTTTTATAAAACGATTCTCGAGTTTTATAAAACGATTTCTCGAGTTTTAAAAAACGATTCTCGAGTTTTATAAAACGATTCTCGAGTTTTATAAAACGATTCTCGAGTTTTATAAAACGATTTCTCGAGTTTTATAAAACGATTTCTCGAGTTTTATAAAACGATTCTCGAGCTTTATAAAACGATTTCTCGAGTTTTATAAAACGATTTCTCGAGTTTTATAAAATGATTTCTCGAGTTTTACAAAACGATTTCTCGAGTTTTACAAAAAGATTTCTCGAGTTTTATAAAACGATTCTCGAGTTTTATGAAAAGATTCTTGAGTTTTATAAAACGATTTCTCGAGTTTTATAAAACGATTTTTCGAGTTTTATAAAACTATTCCTCGGGTTTTATAAAACTGTTCTTTTTGTATTTCCGCGGGGAATTTTGGCTATTAATTCCTTCGTACTGATTTTGACCCCAACAAACCTACTCATGAAATGGCGGAGAGATTCGTCGTCCTTCTGCACCAAGCTCCAGAGGTCGGCGTCGGAGGTTTCCAGGTTAATGAACATCGAGTATTGCTTCAAGAATTCCGAAGCCAGTCGACGGAAAATTCTGATCGAATTTCGCCTAAGTTTGGCGAACCATTCGAGTGCTGCTCCTTCTAGGTTTTCGACGAAGAGGCGGCAGTAGCCTGCGTCCTTTTCGTGGTCCTTGAGCTTGGCTCGTCCCATGGTGATCTAGAATGCTTGTAGGTGTGCTTTGGGATGGGACGTCCCGTCGTAAGTCGGCACCTTAAGTTTTCCGGGATCGGGAAGTTTGATCTCCGTGATGCGAGCCGTGAAGGGCGTTTTACGAGACTCGTACAGTAGCCGATCAATTTTGGGTGCGGCGCTGGTAGCGTGATGAATCTAAGATTTCACCGCTTTTACCGCTGCGGCCGTTTTGGTGATGTATTCGCGGAGATCGCGAATCTCGGTCAGATCGCCAGCAGTTTTCCGACCTTGTCGGCGTTTGCTGCGAGTAACCGGAGATCGCTCCTCGGCGGTTTTTGCGTATCGCGCGAAGTCGAGTTCCCCCTCGTCTCCAGTAAAAGAACGTTCGGGAGAAGACTCCGGTATAGGACTTCGAGTTTTTCTTCTCCTAGGATGGACGTCAGCGTCTTCGTCCGACGAATCGGCCTGGTCAATTGTCTCTAGGTTAACCCTTTCGATGCCGTCGCCCTCGGTCTCCTGTTCGCGAGTAGGAGGTTTCTCCGATTCGTTTGGCGTCACGTCGGGTTATCTTTTCCGGAATCCTTTTCCGATAAGTTACCCTGCTCGGTTCTGGGACGATCCGTAGGAGCGCCGAAATCGAGCCTCCTTCCGCGGATCTTAGTAGTTCCGCGAGGGCGAATTGCTCGGGTTTTCGCGGTTAGGGTTTCAACCCATTTCGCGAGTGAACCAATGAGCTTTTTTCCTGCTCTTCCAATTTTTTGTTAAACTCGGAAAGCATCTTTTCGATGGTGTCGGTGTTAGCGTTTATAGCATTGGTCGCAGACGCATCTTGTGGTGGTGTTGTTTCAACGTTATCGCGTTCGTTGCGAGTTTGGTTGTCACCAGTCATCGTTTCTTCGTTGGACATGCTGCGGCTTCAGAGTAAGATAGATCCGACCCCCCTTCCCTCTAGCGCCAAACTGTGGGAACCAAAATTCACCTACTGTCAATAAATCGTAAAAAGGGAAACTTCGGGAAAACCCTAAGTTTCCAGAGGAACCGGCTATCTGCAGAACCGCACAACGAAGATTAAGAAAACGATAAACTTAGAATTTTTAAAAGAATAAACGAAATTGAGAGCAAAGAGGTTCTTATTCCGAATCTACGTAAGAATTGGTACAAAAAGAGTAGCCGAAAAGTCTAAGAACGAAAAACCCTAATTGAGACGCAGCTCGCTAACAGAAAACGGAAATATTCCTAAATTCTAATTTTTGGTGGTGATAGCTCTGAAAATCGTGTCCCAGCTTCTGCCCTATGCCTCCTCCTTATATACTCCTCCTTAGGCGGTTTTAGTGTTTCCATTTTGCCCGAAACCTTTTCTGTCGATCCTTCCTTTTCTTCCGCGGAAATATTCTATTTATCTTCAAACTTGCCTTTTGTCTTCTCTCTGCGAGTAAACCGTCAAAACGTTATGGTATCTTCGGGTTTGATTTCGTTAATATCGCGAGATGGGTTTTTATCGTGTTTTAGGACCTTTCAGGCCGTTTTACGATAAAAACCGTTTTATGACTTTATACGAGACCGTTTCCTGATCTGATGCCGTTTTTACGATCTTTTCGACGTTTTTTATTAAAAACGCGTTTTTACAATCTTAACGAAAAATCTCGGATAAATCGTATAGTTCAGGCGATGTTCGATGTCTTGCTTGACCGTTACCGTTTTATACGATTTCTTCGAGTTCTTTTCGAGAAAGCGGAGTTTTACGGTTTTTATCGTAGAGCTCGAACGATAAGTCGGATCGAGACGAAACGCGAGACATTTCGGCCGTGGTTCAGAATATGACCGTGTCGAAGGACGTAAGGTTCGAAATTGGGTCTGCAGGAGATCCGGGAGATCTCTAGTTCGCCTGCTGGCGAACTAAGCCAGCTTGGCTTAGTTCTCCAGCAGGCGAACTAGTTGGGAGCCTCTAGTTCGCCTGCTGGCGATCTAAGCCAGCAAGCGAACTAGTTGGGGAGGCTCTAGTTCGCCAGCAGGCGAACTAGTCATTACTAGTTCGCGTTTTGCGGCTTTTTCGGTTTTTCGCGGTTTTGTAAAACGATTTCTCGAGTTTAATAAAACGATCTTCGAGTTTTATAAAACGGCTTCTCAATTTTTATAAAATGATCTTCGAGTTTTATAAAACGATTTCTCGAGTTTTATAAAATGACTTCTCGAGTTTTATAAAACGACTTCTCGAGTTTTATAAAACGATCTTCGAGTTTTATAAAACGGCTTCTTGAGTTTTATAAAACGATCTTTGAGTTTTATAAAATGATTTCTCGAGTTTTATAAAACGATCTTCGAGTTTTATAAAACGGCTTCTTGAGTTTTATAAAATGATCTTCGAGTTTTATAAAACGATTTCTCGAGTTTTATAAAACGACTTCTCGAGTTTTATAAAACGATCTTCGAGTTTTATAAAACGATTTCTCGAGTTTTATAAAACGGCTTCTCGAGTTTTATAAAACGATCTTCAAGTTTTATAAAACGGCTTCTTGAGTTTTATAAAACGATCTTCGAGTTTTATAGAATGATTTCTCAAGTTTTATAAAACGACTTCTCGAGTTTTATAAAACTATCTTCGAGTTTTATAAAATGGTCTTCGAGTTTTATAAAACGGCTTCTCGAGTTTTATAAAACGGTCTTCGAGTTTTATTAAACGGTCTTCGAGTTCTATAAAACGATCTTTGAGTTTTACAAAACGATTCTCGAGTTTTATAAAACGACTTCTCGAGTTTTATAAAACGATCTTCGAGTTTTATAAAACGATCTTTGGGTTTTATAAAATGACTTCGAGTTTTATAAAACGACCTCTTGGGTTTTATAAAACTATTCCTTTTGTGTTTTTGCGGGGAGTTTTGGCTATTGATTCCGTCGTACCGATTTTGATCCCAACATATAAGTTCGAATCGATCGTCTAAAAACAGAAACTGTTGGCACAACACCAAAGTTGCCTAAACCATACGAGAGATTTGAAATTTCTAAACGCAATCCGGTTTTACAAAATTTTGCCACGTTACGTCGAAAACGTCTAATCATAAACGTGTGATGGATTTTTCAACAATATATAAAGCACACCTAGTCAGTTAAATAAGACCAGCAGTACGAAGAAACAAGAACATAAACTCCGATGTTTAAATACCTCCCTCACTCCGATATTCTTGTTGGTATTTCGTATAAAATCGATTCATACGAAAATAAGTCAAAAGACGAAGAATGAAGAAGAGGCAGTCCCAAATCATCGATGAAACTAAGGAAGAACTCGCAAACCGATTCAATTTCTCGTACAACCGAGAAACGATCGCAACGCATTCGAGCGTACTCATCTCATTTCCTAAAGAAAAAATGAACTAGAGACACAGAAGTCGTCTTAAACCGACTCGTTCCTAGACAGTTTCGTAAAGCTGACATACTCCAAGTCATCATCAATCCACCATGGTCTTTAATCGACCCAGATTATCGATCATCCCAATCCTATGAAAGAAATCATATGCTTTTCTTTCGTTTTAAACAAAAAAAAAACAGGAGGGAGTAGGTGCGTATACTATACTCGTATACTCCCATATTTCAAAAAAATATTTTTCCTCGCATCATGAAAATGCTTTCTATAAAGTAAACTCTCGCAAAAATAAGCGGAAAATATTCTGACAATGGGATGCCTCGTCAATATCATCCCAAAATCAAACGATAATCTAAGATTTTTCTAAACGCTAGGAACTGATCCAAACCAGTTGGAAAATAATCTCATGGGCTATACAGCATCTTTAATTGCAATTTGCGTTTAGAAAGCCTCTGCCAAACTTCATAGTGAAACTCGATGATTTTCCGAAGTCATAAAGATCTTTTCCAACTTGATAAAACAAGTTTCATATAAGAATAAAAAATTATACGAGAAATCTTTAGGCATCAAAGGATATCTCTTATTTTCTGTTGAACCAAGTGAATCACGGAATAATATCAAGAACATTTGCGACAAAAAAAAAAATCGAGAACATAAGAAGCAGCAATAGAAAACACGTCCGCCCTACTCGCCTACTGATCCTATTGCTGGTCAAGTGATTCGTTCCTCTCAAGAAACCCGCTGAAACGTTTTGCGACTTGATCTCGCTGAAATAACCTTTGGTAAAACTCTGTGAGTGACTATGAGAAACTATCACCAAATAATCAAAAACAAAGCGAAAAGGTTTCTCAAAAATCTGCGGAAACATTGTTATCTCCATGCGTCATCTCAATTTGCTAAATTCATCGTCCGTTACTCGTGCGAAAAATCCTGCGTATAGTCATGATCATGTCATACAAAATAAATTTTGAAAGTAAACGTAACACATTTTATGAAAAAGTACTTTCCTTATAGCGAAAACCAAGCAATACGATCCGATATTTGACGACCAATCTAAATTTTGTTTTCTCTCACAACGATCTGAAAGATCTCATTCTTTAGCACTGCGGCTCATGGGCATCCGCTCTCACTCCCCTCGATTACATCTGAGCATGAAATCACCGCGCAACTGACTCCGCACGGGCTCTGCATTGAGCGTATTTGGCTTTGTCTTTCTCAGATAAAAAGGAAACAACTTCCATTCGAATAAAAAGAAAGATTATACGGAAATTTCATCGTATAAGTCAAACCTAAAACAGAAAAATATTTTCTACGACCATGGACATACTTGGCATATCAATCTCGACAAACGCTACTTGGCCCTTTTCCAATCACGCTCCACTTTGATGCCGAGCTAGGTTACAGCATCCCCTTTAAGGACGATCCAAATCGATTCGACCTTGTCGATAGCACGAAAGTGTCATGGTGTAATCCTTTACCAACTAAATCCTTGGGTATGCGGCCGAATACAAATTTCACTCCAAGCCAAACACATTCAACGAATAATGTAAACTTGTCAAAAATCGACTAAGATCTATATACCCGACCCCTCGGTCCTAATTGCTCTAGCATAAATCAAACTACTTAACATCCAAGCAAGAACATAATTTTTGGCTGTGAATCTCCGCAAACAAACCAAAGTATTTCTGCAAAGCAGGGTTAAGACAAAACCCTTGCAACACCGCGTAACATCTTCAAGCCCGCGAACGCTTCGAACACAAAATGAGACATATGAATGAAAAACCAATCTTCAGCATTGCAAGGCGTCGCACACGCCTAAAGAACAATTTTTCGACAAAAATACCTTCCTCGATAAAAACCTTTTCTTGGAAGACCCAACAATCCATCCGCGACTATATAACATACAAAATTTCTTAAAATACGTATCCTTCGCGAAGGTCCATGAAATGGTAATATCTACCACCTAAGTTTGTTGCTGATCACAACAAACTCGCAACAGCCTTAAACAAACTTAAGTTATCTCACAGAGATAGTTCTCTTGCACCCGACACAAGGGTAATAGCACTATATAGAAATCCAAATTTTAGTCAGTACCTTCGGTGATGCTCGATTCCGACCAGACAAGTCGTATAAGCCGAGAACCTATCGTGGACTTTAAATCGGTACGAAATCAGGTCAAAATCGTAACAGGCACAATGAACGCCGGTTTGTCATCGCAAATCCTTAAAACCGAAACTAAACCTAGGTCTTACCCTAAACCCAGCACACTGGTCTCTAACGTCTCAAGGCATGAAATGAGATCCTAAAGGCATGTCTCTTCATCCATATCTAAACGCTCACGAGTATCTAAACATCTTAAAACGAGCAAACGAATAGGGAATCTACAAAAAAGAGTTAGACTATGAGATGACAACTAATATTCTTCCCTCCACATTCATACGACTACAATCTTGCTCTTAAAACGCAAAACACAATTTAAAAGATGGCCGCAAAGCGGCACGGACTCGAAGCTACATACGGCCAGTCCAAAAATATAATGGCCACAATTGGTCGAAGCAAACAGACTACGAGGCAAGTCTCGAGGCTGATACAAAACACAATCAACATCGCCATGTTCGATAATTTCTATGCATAACTAGACTGTAAAGGTCTTACTGGAAAACAGGTCATACGAAGAAGAACTACGAAAGGCTTGATCCCTTCAAGAGGGTACGTAGGCAGCCTTCACTATGCGCAGCTTAAGGTTAAAAAAACTTTCAACGAGAGTGGGACGACCACTTTCAACGGAACTTTTCAACCATAAATTCCATCTAACTTTCCTAAAATTGTCTAACCACTCGCTAGAACCTCAAGGTTTTACCGAGCTGGGGGGCTAACTATTGGAGTCAAAATCGGTTACGATGGAATCAATGGTTAAAAGTCCTGGAAAAAGCATACAAGAAACTGTAGACTTTCTACAGAGATACGAAGTTACGGAAAACTCGGATCAAAGTATGAAATATTTAAAAAGACCTCCAGTTGGGGTCAAAATTGGTAATCTCGAAATCAATGTCTACAATTACTTCTCCTTATGTTCTCCACAAGAATGTCGAGAAGACAAGAAACGACCAAAGCTGGACAGCCGACCATCTCCCCAAGACGGCGAGCTGGCCGGACCAATCCAGCTGGCCGCCTTGGCAAGCTGACCAAGACAATTAGGCTCGCCAAGACGGTGAGCTGGACGGGCCAATCCAGCTGCCCGGCTTGGCGAGCTGATCAAGACCGACACGTCGGCTTGGCGAGTTGGCCTTACCGTACGCACCATTGACCGCTAGTCGGCTGAACACAAGGCATATTCCCTTCGACTTGATCATACTCTGAGCCGTGTTTGGAACATCTCTCATTTCGTCTTGATCTGTATTATCATTGGGACTTTAAGATAAAAACCGCTATAGACTTGTTTTCTCGTAAACTCAAGTAAATCGTATAAAAACGGCAACGGTTAAAGAAAACACCAAAGGTTACCAAACTAAACAATTGACTCGAGATGTTTTATAAAAAAAAATTCGTATCATGGAACGATCCCGTATAAAATCGTAAAACGGCTAGAACGCCAAAACGACTCAAAAGGTCCGAAAACGCGATAAAGGCCCACTTACGACTTTAGACGAAATCCAGCCCAAAGATATGATGATGGTTTACCAATTATTCGCAGGACTAGATAAATGTCAAGTTTGGAGATAAAATAGAAGTTTTGCAAAGATAAATATGATGACCGAGATAAACGAAAGATTTTTGATAGACACGAATCAGGGCGGAAAAGGAAAGACCAAACCGCCTAGAGTAAGAGTATATAAGCACAAGGTCGAAGCCAAGAAGAAGAGGAACTTTTAATTCTCTGCAATTACAAAAATTAGGCTTTATTCTTGACAAGTTTGGTTTCTATGACTGGCACTCAATTACTAGACGAACTCGACCAGGCAGTTTGATCTCTTGTCCAGCTCTATCAATTGAACTACGTTCGGCTTGATCCTCGAAAAGGGTACGTAGGCAGCCATTCATAAGGTTCAGTCAAAAATCAATCAAAACCTTTTTTCGTATCTTTTTCGTCTTTTGTTATCGAGCTGTGACTCAACTAGGTTTTAGGTTTTAAGTTGTTAGAACTAGATAACTTTCTGACGGCTCTTATGGGCAAAGCTTTTGTAATCTCTTGTAATGATCGCAACGCTCTTATGTGGATTCGAAATAAGATCTACTTTCTTTATAATTTTGTTTTGTCATTTTTTTCATATTTTCCGCATTTATTTGGTCACTTGTCGTTGGCTCTCACAGAGATCCGAGACCTCTTCAAATTAGGGTTTTCCTAAGTTTCCTTATTTTACGAAAATTGACAGTGCGAATTTTGGTTCCCACAAACCACACGCTAAGTAAAAAAAATACGAAGATAAAAGCAAGTAAATATAAGAAGTTGAGAAAAGAGCGAAAAAGTCTTATTACGAATTTGTGTGTAAGCGTTTACAACAAGGTAGAAGCCTTGCCTACGAGAGTTGTCGGCGAGATCCCTAGTTCTAAATCTAAGACTGAAAAACCTAGTTGAGTCGCAGTTCGAATAACGAAAACGGAAAGTTGCTTAATTCTCTAAATGCTAAGTTTGTTGTGTCTCTTTTTTTCCTCTCTCCTAAGACTCCTTATATACTTCCTCCTAGGTCGGTTTACACTTTCCCCCTTTTGTCATTAAGCCGTTATAGCTTGAAAATGGAGATATTCCATTTTTCCCGATCTTCATGATTATCTTCGGAAATCTTACATTTATCCGCGGAAAGTTGACATTTATCTTATCTTGCGAACGAAGCATAAACTGTCAGGGTATCTATGGGATGTTAGTTAAGAATTCATAAGTGGGCTTTGAATCGCGTTTAGGTCTCTTTAGGCCGTCTTTCCATTCAGAACGTTTATTACGGTTTCTTTGATAAAAACAAACTTCCCGCGGTTTTTATCCTAAAGTCCGACTGATGACTCCGATCGGTAAGGAACAAGAAGAAGTTAATTCATGGATTTGAGGAGATTGTGACAAAGCGTTGACGATAATGCACGGATTTATGTCGTAACGACTTTTGGGAAAGTCCGGTTGCTACATAGTGACCGAGCTTGGCTCAAGCTTGGTTGCTACGTTGCGACCAGGCCGTGTACGTGCTCGGTCGCTACGTAGAGACCGAGCCGTGTACGTGCTCGGTCGCTACGTAGAGACCGACCTTGGCTAGAGATCAAACTTGATCCGTTGGTCGCACCCTACTTGGTCCACGTCTCGTTTGGATGCTTATCCGTTGTTTTCGGACAATCGGGGTTCAGTCTCTAGCGGTTATCGAAGAATTTTTCTGCAAGGAATCTTTCCAAAGAACTACTTTTCCAAAAATTTCCTTATCCATTTTCTGAGGGTTTTTGAACGTTAACTTCGTGGTGACCGTTTTTGACCCCAACACAAACCACATCTAAGATATCTCAACTCCAAGAGCACATTATACCATATCCTAGTCTAGCAATCAAACTCATCTATTCAACATAAATATAACAAAAAAATAAAAAAATAAATCAATACGAATTTTAATAAAATTTTAATAAAAACATCTAATAGTGGGTTTCCTCCCACTTAGCACTTTGTTATAGTCATTTAGCTTGACTGTTGGAATGAGGATGACTATTGAGGTTGAAAAAAGCTACTTGTTAGGAAAATATATCCATTTCATTATTGCTCTTGTTGAACCATGTACCAGTGAAGTGTCTCATTGCTTTATCTCCTCTAGTCCACTTTGTCATCCATTATTGCAGTAACATTCTCTATCTTCTGCAACCTTTCTCCAAGACTCTCAATACTGAATTTGTGCTTCACAAATGTGGCATATGTGTAGTCTGATGTGTTCCTTTCAGTGTTGAATGGATTATGGGATGTTCCCTCTAGTTATAGCCGTCCTTTGGTTGAAATAGCATCGTTATCGATCGATGGTGGTGTGGTCTTGACGATCGATGTCAAAGCTTCTGGTCAACTCGCAATATACCTCTGCATTTGTGCGCGGTTTTAAGAAACCGATGCTGTTGTCAAGAGAGAAGTAGACATCATCACTGTAACAACCCTGAAACGTCCTAGACATATGGTCGATCAAGCAGCAAACAATCAAACAAGAACATGACTGATCGACCGACCGACCGACCGACCTCCAGGGTTGGAGATGAAAGGCTAACCGGCCAGACAAAATCAAACAAGAACATGACTGACCGTCCAACCCAACACCATCGTCCGGAAGCGCTACGTGACGGGCTAGGGACGATCTGGTCAGAGTCACAAAATTTACTCCACGACTTAGACCAGTTCATCCACTAACTCGTCCAGCTAAATCAAGGCATTAGGCTTTGTAACCCGTACCAAGAGTTTTCGGTTTCTGTTATATCAAAGCCTAAGGCTCTCAACCCGTACAACTACTTAACGTTGTGTTTGACAAGACTAGTCAAATATCAGAGTACTCATGATGTGCATATAAAAAAATACTATTTTGATTCATGAAATATCTATATAATAAAATAATTCATGACTGGTCCTGGCCTAATGCCAAACAGAGTCAACTAAACACAAATCAAAATACATTATACAAAAGGAATGAAAATCTACTATGGTGGTCGTATTGTCCAGCTTCATGCTATCCCGGTCATCCATATCTAAAGATACCTACAAAAAGGACAACGAAGTTGGATGAGTAACCTATTGTCACTCAGTGAGTTGGCGGCCTCTACACGCAACCTAATAACTAACTAAGATAACCCAAAATAACAATCAATCTAGCCTAATCATGCAATCAGAGCTAAGGCTACACAACCAATCCCTAGTTATCCATATATACGTCTGAGTTCAGTACTCATGTAGTGTTAGACACTTAGACTAAACAAGTATCGTTAGCAGGTCGACCAACAATCAAACAAGAGCATGATCGACCAATCAATGATACCGCAAAGCTTCAATGTCGACCACCCTTCATAAGCAATCACTCAAACAATATAACAATCAACTTCGGGTCTACACTAACCAAATACACACCAAGCCTAATTTGGTACCAAACCCAGAATTAGATCTCAGTGTTAGAAACTAGAAAACGATCAATCACCAATATCACAATAATAAGATAATAACTAACTATGACTCGATCTAATTCGTAACACCGTATATTAGTGTTACACTTACCTTAGGGTTCCATAACCCTATAGTCGACACAACATTATAACTCGACACTCTAACCTGGGCATCGGCAACATCCTAACTCCCTACCACAAAGGCCGGAAGGAGGAACTTTCAACCGATCATGGCCCACAGTCATTTGGGTCACCGCACGACTGCCCACAGTCCATCGGGTCACTGCCACATTACACCGTCATATAATACTTATCCGTAGGTCATGACTCCGTCTCTCTGAGTCTTCCCGATCCCGAATAAGGGGTTTCCTTGAACCTGCTGGATACGAGGTCAAGGAAACACTAATCCACCCTTAAACATGCCTAGCATGGGTGGGTTACACACATGCTGTCGACAACACACACTTAACAACCTAAACACAACCTTATTCCAGAACCGAGCCTAAGAACATAGATTCCAGAACCTAACTATCCACAACCTAGCGTTTTTATCTAGACGCTATACTAATCAATAGTACCAGTAGTCCAGCCTATATGGCCTAAGACACTTAGTACTATCATCTAAACAAGTAAACAACAATAGTTAATAAATAACAACTCAACCGGTTAGTCACTCCCTTACCAAGACCTGACTAACCTCAATCAACAAGCATTATATAACAAGCAATGACTCAATCAAAACCGTTACCCAGATAGTTTAGCCTCCTGGTATGAAACTATCCTTAAAGATAACGGAAACATGCACTCAACCATATCAACACACAAGAATAGCAAACATGATGCATCCTAGCTATAGTCCTAGTCAGGTGATTAACTCGGTCTTAATTCCATTTCATCTCAGCTTAGCCCTTGCTAAGTTGAGTCCGGTTCATAAATAGAATAACCCTAAGGACTCTACCATGAAATAACATGAGCATTCTGCTCTATATGAATACTTGATCTATATCATAAGTCATAAGTGGAACTCAATAAAAAACTATCCGAAATTTCAAACGGAATTCAAACATAACCAACTCATATTGTTCTAGGCGAGAAGTAGCTGGTTGATCGGAGAGGACTTGGCCAAAACCCAATTGCCGACTTTAATGCAATAGACCGGACAAATCATGACTTGGAAAGCACCTCCCCTGAGACTGGAATGGAATGGACTCACCTAGAGCAGATCCATCTATAGCTGCTGGACAGTCTTTCGGAACTTCCAGGCAGTTTTTCTGTCTTCGAAAAAGTCTTAACTTCTAAAGTACCTCACTTGTTTCTCTTTCTCTCTCTAACCCAAGTCTCTAAGTGTATTTGTTGTATCGAGGATGAATGAAAACGAACCAGGGGAGCTGGTTATTTATAGAAATCTTCGGCCAGTAATAGCGCACCATACTGGCGACTATGTGTCAGCCCGCATGCTTCTGGTTGCATGCGCGGCGACACATGGTGCACACATCGTGTGAGGCATGTCTTAGACACATGCAGGAGGAAAAAAATCACGTCCAGATGTCACTTAGTGTCGCTGGAGTGCATGCGTCGTGACACACAGGTCGCTACATGTCGTTCAGCATGCTTCGGTTGCATGCGCGATGACACCTTGTGCTACAGCATGTCAAGCTACATGTGCTGCTTCAATGTATGGCGAAACCTCCTGCTTGTGTAGACACTCAGCTCTTGGATGGTTGAAACCACGTTCATATCCCTTTGATCAAGCCACCCCGTGCTTCTCGGTCCATTTGCGCGATTCCGACCTTTCCGGTGAATTTTTGACATGCGGTCAATATATTTCCGCTCCCGTTCTGATGAGCTGAATATTTTTAATAAAATCTAAAAAAGAATTCTGACCTTGATGGAAAATATTTCCCGAGCCTCCTGCTTCTTAGAAAAATTCCATAATACATAAATTAGGGTTTGTACCCGATTTCGG
Organism: Eruca vesicaria subsp. sativa; assembly: GCA_932364175.1. Classification (NCBI taxonomy): domain Eukaryota; kingdom Viridiplantae; phylum Streptophyta; class Magnoliopsida; order Brassicales; family Brassicaceae; genus Eruca; species Eruca vesicaria. The sequence continues at coordinate 14,343 of CAKOAT010074599.1, forward strand.
GTTTTTCCCATCGTGCTTACTTTCTTTTCTTCTTAACTCATGTCCTGCTTCCAACTTATGAAGTCTCTGAAATTATATTCTGCTGATATGATGTTTTGGAGAAAAATTCATGGTTAAGAAACGTTGTGCTTCTAAAACGTCGAGCTTCTAGACAGTCGTGCTTCCAAAAATATGATGCTTCCAAAACGGTCGTCTGATCAATCTAAGACACTTCTAAAAATAGTAGAGAAGTATATTTCGACTCCAGGTTCACTCACGATCCATTCTCCGACCTTCTCGTACTTCAAAATTTTCTGATCGATCCGTATCGCCCACGACTCGACCACAAAATATATGCTCGACAAATCTTCTATTTTCTTCGATCCATGTCTAGTTTAATATGATAAAAACTCAACATTCCTCCAAATATGTAGACTCCTAAAAGCTTGGTTCTGGAATCTGACTTTTACTTTCTCGACCATTTTATCCCAAAGGGCGGGTTATCACATTTCCCCCCCCCCTTAATAGAATTCATCATCGAATTCTTAGTTGCGCAATTGCTTAGCTTCACGAAATGTTCCTCCTTGATGTGTTGTAATGATGTTCACTTGTTGAATAACTTCGTCTTGCGGTCTTGTTCGTATGATGTGTGTTGGGGTCAAAATCGGTACGACGGAATTAATAGCCAAAACTCCCCGCGAAAATACGAAAAGAACAGTTTTATAAAGCCCGAGGAATAGTTTTATAAAACTCGAAAAATTGTTTTATAAAACTCGAGAATCGTTTTATAAAAATCGAGAATCGTTTTCTAAGACTCGAGAATCGTTTTATAAAACTCGAGAAATCGTTTTATAAAACTCGAGAAATTGTTTTATAAAACTCGAGAAATCGTTTTAGAAAACTCGAGAAATCGTTTTATAAAACTCGAGAAATCGTTTTATAAAACTCGAGAATCGTTTTATAAAACTCGAGAATCGTTTTATAAAACTCGAGAATCGTTTTATAAAACTCGAGAAATCGTTTCATAAAACTCGAGAAAATCATTTTATAAAACTCGAGAATCGTTTTATAAAACTCTAGAATCGTTTTATAAAACTCTAGAATCGTTTTATAAAACTCGAGAATCGTTTTATAAAACTCGAGAAATCGTTTTATAAAACTCGAGAAATCGTTTTATAAAACTCGAGAATCGTTTTATAAAACTCGAGAAATCGTCTTATAAAACTCGAAGATCGTTTTATAAAACTCGAAGAAATCATTTTATAAAACTTGAAAGATCGTTTTATAAAACTCGAAGATCGTTTTATGAAACTCGAGAAATCGTTTTATAAAACTCGAAGATCGTTTTATAAAACTCGAAAGATCGTTTTATAAAACTCGATGATTGTTTTATAAAACTCGAAGGTCGTTTTATGAAATCCGAAGATCGTTTTATAAAACTCGAGAATCGTTTTACAAAACCGCAAAAAACCGAAAAAGCCGTAAAACGCAAACTAGTCGCAACTAGTTCGCCGATGGGCGAACTAGGAAGTGATCAACTAGTTCGCCCATCGGCGAACTAAAGACGTCCCGGACACTCCGCGTCTCGATTTCCCGCATTCCCGATTCGAAACTTATGTCTTTCGACAAGGTCGCGTTCTAAACCGCAGCCGAAATATCTATCGTTCCATCTAGATCCGACTTACCGTTCGAGTTTTACGATAAAAACCGTAAAACTTCGTTTTCTCGGAAAGAACTCGAGGAAATCGTATAAAACGGCAACGGTTAAACGAAACACCGAACATTGCCTAAACTATACGATTTATTCGAGATTTCTCGTTGAAATCATAAAAAACACGCTTTTAATAAAAAACGCCGAGTAAGTCGTAAAAAACGTGTTTTTAATAAAAAGTCAAGTAAATCGTAAAACTTTGCGATTAACTCGAGAAATTTATTAAAAACGACGTCAGATCAGGAAACAATCCCGTAAAAAGTCGGCAAATGGTTTTTATCGCAAAACGGCCCGGAAGGACCTAAAACGCGATAAAAACCCATCTCGCGATTTCAACGGAATCTAACCCGCAGATTTGATAACGTTTTGACGGTTTACTCGCAGAAGGAAAATAAAAGTCAAGTTTAAAGATAAAAGGAAGGTTTGAAGAGAAATAGAAGATTTCCGCGGAAGAATAGGAAGGATCGAGAAGAATGGAAAATTCCCGATTTAGTCAAATCTGGGCGAAATGGAAAGATCGGATAGCCAAGACGAGTAGTATAAAGAGGAGGTCTAGGGCAGAAGCAAGAGACACGAAATTCAGAGCTCTCACCACCAAAACTAGAATTTAGGAATATTTCCGTTTTTCTGTTAGCGAGCTGCGTCTCAATTAGGGTTTTCGTTCTTAAGCTTTTCGGCTACTCTTTTGTACCAGTTCTACGCAGATTCGGAATAAGAACCTCTTTGCTCTCTATTTCGTTTATTTTCATTCAAATTCAAAGTTATCGTTTTCTTATTTTTCGTTGTGCGGTTCTCGCAGATAGC
>CAKOAT010074599.1:16944-78356 GCA_932364175.1 Eruca vesicaria subsp. sativa
GACACGACGCTGAACGAATCGGAAAAATCTCCTATTCGCGAACAGGAGACCGAAGGCGACGGCATCGAAAGGGTCAACCTGGAAACAAGCGACCAGGCCGACTCGACAGACGAAGACGCCGACGTCCATCCTAGGAGAAGAAAAACTCGCAGTCCTCGACCGGAGTCTTCTCCCGAACGTTCCTTTACTGGAGACGAAGGGGAATTCGACTTCGCGCGATATACAAAAACCGCCGAGGAGCGATCTCCGGTCACTCGCAGCAAACGCCGACGAGGTCGGAAAACTGCTGGCGATTAGACCGAGATTCGCGATCTCCGCGAATACATTACCAAAACGGCCGCAGCGGTAAAAGCAGTGAAATCTCAGGTTCATCACGCGACCAGCGCCGCACCCGAGATCGATCAGCTGCTGTACGAGTCTCGGAAAATGCCCTTCACGGCCCGTATCACCGAGATCAAACTGCCCGATCCCGGAAAGCTTAAGGTGCCAACTTACGACGGGACGTCCGATCCCAAAGCGCACCTGCAAGCGTTCCAGATCACCATGGGACGAGCCAAGCTCAAGGATCACGAAAAAGACGCAGGTTACTGCCGTCTCTTCGTCGAAAACCTAGAAGGAGCTGCGCTTGAATGGTTCGCCAAACTTAGGCGAAACTCGATCGGAAGTTTCCGTCGACTGGCTTCGGAGTTCCTGAAACAGTACTCGATGTTCATTAACCCGGAAACCTCCGACGCCGATCTCTGGAGCTTGGTGCACGCGGAAGACGAATCTCTCCGCGATTTCATTAGTAGATTCAAACTCGTCATGGCTAGGGTTAGCGGGATCAGCGACAAAGCCGCCATCGACGTGTTAAGAAAATCGCTCTGGTATAAATCGAAGTTCCGCAAATGGATAACTCTCGAGAAACCGCGGACGATCCAGGATGCGTTCCATAAGGCCACCGACTTCATAACCATCGAAGAGGAAACTAAAATCCTGTCCGAGAAGCATAAGCCGGCGAAAACATCCGCAAAGGATAACGCGTCCGAGCAGAAGCAGAAAAAGAAAATCTCTCGTAACGACAAATTCGTCCATCACGAGGGACAGGATCTCCGAGGGGCGCATAACTACGCTGTCCACTCCGGTTCGGAGCAAGGGCGAACTACGGGAAACACGTGGACGAGAAATTCGAATTACGATGAGAATTCATTCTGCGACCTCCACCAAACCCATGGTCATTCCACCCTGAACTGCAAAGTTCTCGGCGCCAGACTGGCCGCAAACCCCGCCTCAGGGAAATCAGTCGGGCGAAAAACGCGGACGAAGAGCAGACGAGAAGGGTAACGATGCTAACCGCCGAAAAATCAACATGATCATCGGCGAATCGCCATACTTTAACGACACCGTCTGGTCGATAAAATCCTACCAACGTAAGGCCAAAACCGGCTCGAGTTGGAAGGTGCCGATGGACGATTCTTGGACAGGGGTAATCTCTTTCAACGATGCTGAAACCGGTGGAATCGACCAACCGCATACCGATCCCCTTGTCATCGATTTGGTGATAAGCGATCTAGAGGTTCCTCGAATCCTGGTTGATACCGGAAGCACGGTCAACGTCATCTTCCGCAACACGCTAGCACGAATGGGAATCGACCTCTCGGAAGTCGAGCCGATTCCTAAACCGCTGACTAGTTTCTCCGGCGAAACGTCAATGACCTTGGGATCAATCCGACTACCGGTCATCGCGAAAGAAGTGACGAAAATCGTTAACTTCGCGGTAGTCGATGTCCCGGCTATCTACAACGTGATTATGGGCACGCCTTGGATAAATTCCATGAAGGCGGTTCTGTCCATGTACCATTTAGGCATCAAATTCCCGACGCCTATAGGAGTCGCAATAATTTGGGGATGCCAAAGACAATCGCGATCTTGCTTCCTGGCCGAACATAAGCTGAGGCATTAAGCGGTCGCGATCGTGAAACCAAAACGGGCAAAGGTCACGCCACCGCCCGCAGACGACGACCCGAAGCAAGCAACGGCCAAGAAACCAGAAGTTTCCGCACCCATCGATTCCGCGACTGAAGCGATCGAGAAGTCTACGACAGCCGAGTAAACACACTCGCGCAAACAATTAGAACTACGAGATGGCTTGATTTCCGAAAGGAATACGTAGGCAGCTCGCCTAAAGACGAGTTCAGCTATCCCCCCTTCCAAAGCGGGGGGGGGGGGAGTGGGTGAGTATACGAGTATTCGTATACTCCCGAAATGTTTTACAAAATTTCTTTTAGCTTTGTAATCGAAATTTTTTTTGAAATTTTTAATAAAGACAAAGTTAGAATATCTCCGCTACCATCCAAAAACGCAAATCCGGAAAATCGATTCCGCAGTAACAACTACTCAATCATTTTATAAAAATTCGCATATCAAAATATTTTCGGAAAGAACGGGCGAGACGTCGCCTAAATTCTCAAAAGGAAATATTTCCCCAAAAGTCCGTCCGCGACTATAAAACACGAACGCTCGGCGATTGGCCCCGTCGAGCACGCTAGCCGTCCTAAACAAACGCACTGACCTATCGGTTCGCATACATCCGACGAGGATAAAATAGCGCGCTATAAAAGAAATCCAAATTTTTGGTCAGCACTTCCGGGAAATTGTTCCCGGTGAGATGCTCGATTCCAACCAGACGAATCGTATAAGCCTAGAACCTATCGCGGATTCTAAATCGGTATGGAATCAGGTTAAAATCGCAACCGGCAAAACGAAAGCGGATTAGTCATCGCACAGCCCCAATCCGAAAGTAAACCTAGGTCTTGCCCTAAACCCAGCACACTGGTCGCTAACGTCTCAAGGCATGAATCGAGATCCTAAAGGCATGTCTCTTCGCCCACATCTAAACACTCGCGAAAATCGAAACCTCCCGAGTTATTGAATCGGACGATTTACACCAAAGAGTTAGGTACGAGATGACAACTCGTATTCTTTCCTCTACATCTAACATAAAAAAAAAACGAATTTCATACTTAGCAAATATTTTCTTATTGAAAAATCCGAATACACACCGCCCGGCGGTAGGGATTCAAAGCCACCAACGGCCAGTCCCGGAAAAACAACGACAAAATCGAAAAAACTAAGAACATCACACATCAAAGTCATCAAACGCAGGTTGATCGACTTCGCCATCTACATCCAAAATCCCAGGACCGACTTCAACCGAATCCGGCGACACCACGACAGGATTCCATTGATCCCACATACGCGCCTTAAGGTCGAAAAACTCGGATTGCATATCTTTTTCCCGATTCAAATCTTCCCATCGCATTTCGGATTCCTTAGCAAACAAGTACCCTTCATTCTGAGTCAGGGATAACCCATGAACGATTCCGCGACATTCGCGATAATCACCATGCGCCCGTTGAACAGCTTCCGCATCCAAATAGCCGGTTGCAAATCGCTCGCGACGAACCTTCATCTCCTCGGCAACCTCTCGTTTGCCCGCACGACGAGCACGACGAAGCTTTTGGTCAGAAAGCTCCTTAGCACGACGAGACCTGGTCGCACACTCATCCCTCACGCGAGTAACCTCCCTCGCGACCATTTCTTTGGCTTGGTTGGCCTCGACCTCTGCCCGAAGACGAACAACTTCCTTTTCGGCCATGTTCGCTCAAAACTCGGCAAGGCGAGCCTCAGCAGTACGGTTGTCCAGGGCTCGGCTCATGATAAGGAAACCCTGCCAAAGAGAAGAGTTAAGCCATGTCATAAAAATTGCTCGAAAAGGAAAACAATAAACGCACGTACCTCCTTTGCTATCTCAGACCCCCTAGTAAGTTCTGGAACTTGATCATGGTCAATGTCCGGAAAATGGGAGGTCGATGATCCCCCCGCCCTCGTCCAGAAGCCATCTTCCGCCTGACTATCAAGAAAATCCTTGAGGATACTATCAGGAGAAGTCGCGCGCTCAAAGTCATCGTCTTCAATTACCGGATTTTTATCCTTTCGGAAGCGAGATTTGCCACTTCCCATCGAGGGAACATGCGGAATGAACTCTCCGATAAACGGATCCTCCTCGTAAATCAGAGAATCCGCAAAACGTCGAGACCGGAAGAAGGCAACCGCTTGACGGACACGCTGCGGAGAAAAACTGCACCAACAAACTTCACCACGTTTGAGAGAAATGGTGATGTCCGGAAGATCCGCGGGATGCGGAGGTAAAGGGTTGGTCACTGCGGAAAAACAGGAAGTCATTTTTTTTAAAAAAAAAAAAAAATATATAATAATAAGGGTTCGTGAGAATTCGAGTCGTATACCTCTCCGACCCCACGTGGTCGTAAAGAACGGAATGCCACCCTCCTCGACCGATGCACCGTCGATACGAACATAGAAGAAATTTTTCTTCCAAGAAGTAGAAGACGTTGCGCAGCCCGTAACAATTTCATCACGAGGGTTTAGAGTAATCCTCCGCGATTGCCCTGTAGGCTTTAACAGACCCTCGAGATGATCGACCGTAAGGGTGATTCCTTGCTCGTAACTTAGCGTCAAAAGACCGACGAGTTGCTTTAAACTTGGAGGAGTCAATTGACTAATCGACAGTTCCAGTCTGTGAAGGAAATGCACAATGACCTCCGGAATCGGGAACCATAGGTGGCATTGTTGCAAGAAAATGTTGTAACACGTGAAGAAGCCATCGGCCGCATCCCCGTCGCTCTCCCCAGCAAGTGGGGAACGAAACTCAACGGCCTCTGGGACTCGGCAGAATTCACGCATGAAATCAATGCTGTTAAAAAGCGTCAAGCTCGGACGTCCAGAAGTCTGATCGACGTCCGACAAGGCTGGAACCCAAGTTCCAGACCTAGCGGACCTCGACTTGTCTCCGATCGCCCAAAAAGCCTCGAAATCCGTCGGATCGACTAACGGGGACAAGTACTCTTCTTTCGGAGCCAAGGCTGGAGGTTGCGAACTCGTTCCCTCAGAATTGTGAAAATTGGAGCTAGTTGAGGAACGAGTTTTTCTTCCTGAAAACATGTTTGAAGATCTTCAGAGAAAGTGGAGAGAAAAAGTTCTTGAATAAGTTGTAAAAGATGGAGTAAAGAATTCAAAATTTTACTCCATATACTTATAGGGAAGAATTTTACTATTCACCTTTGGACTTTTGGCCATTAAAGTTCCGCCTCATTCCACCAAACTCGCCAAACGAGCTCAATCCACTCGCAAGAGTCTCACGATTCTTACAAGCTGGGGGGCTAACTGTTGGGGTCAAAATCGGTACGACGGAATTAATAGCCAAAACTCCCCGCGAAAATACAAAAAGAACAGTTTTATAAAGCTCGAGGAATAGTTTTATAAAACTCGAAAAATCGTTTTATAAAACTCGAGAATCGTTTTATAAAACTTGAGAATCGTTTTATAAAACTCGAGAATCGTTTTATAAGACTCGAGAATCGTTTTATAAAACTCGAGAAATCGTTTTATAAAACTCGAGAAATCGTTTTATAAAACTCGAGAATCGTTTTATAAAACTCGAGAATCGTTTTATAAAACTCGAGAAATCGTATTATAAAACTCGAAAAAATCGTTTTATAAAACTCGAGAATCGTTTTATAAAACTCGAGAATCGTTTTATAAAACTCGAGAAATCGTTTTATAAAACTCGAGAAATCGTTTTATAAAACTCGAGAGTCGTTTTATAAAACTCGAGAAATCGTCTTATAAAACTCGAAGATCGTTTTATAAAACTCGAAGAAATCATTTTATAAAACTCGAAAGATCGTTTTATAAAACTCGAAGATCATTTTATGAAACTCGAGAAATCGTTTTATAAAACTCGAAGATTGTTTTATAAAACTCGAAAGATCGTTTTATAAAACTCGAAGATTGTTTTATAAAACTCGAAGGTCGTTTTATGAAATCTGAAGATCGTTTTATAAAACTCGAGAATCGTTTTACAAAACCGCAAAAAACCGAAAAAGCCGTAAAACGCGAACTAGTCGCAACAAGTTCGCCCATCGGCCCGGCTTAGTTCGCCGATGGGCGAACTAGGAAGTGATCAACTAGTTCGCCCATCAGCGAACTAAGCCGGCCCGGCTTAGTTCGCCGATGGGCAAACTAGGACATGCCCGACTAGTTCGCCGATGGGCGAACTAGAGACGTCCCGAACACTACGCGTCTCGATTTCCCGCATTCCCGATTCAAAACTTACGTCTTTCGACAAGGTCGCGGTCTAAACCGCGGCCGAAATATCTCTCGTTCCATCTCGATCCGACTTATTGTTCGAGTTTTACGATAAAAACCGTAAAACTTTGTTTTCTCGGAAAGAACTCGAGGAAATCGTATAAAACGGCAACGGTTAAACCAAACACCGAACATTGCCTAAACTATACGATTTATTCGAGATTTCTCGTTGAAATTATAAAAACGCGCTTTTAATAAAAAACGCCGAGTCAGTCGTAAAAAACGTGTTTTTAATAAAAAGTCGAGTAAATCGTAAAACTTTGTGATTAACTCGAGAAAATTTATTAAAAAAGACGTCAGATCAGGAAACGATCCCGTAAAAAGTCAGAAAACGGTTTTTATCGCAAAACGGCCCGGAAGGACCTAAAACGCGATAAAAACCCATCTCGCGATTTCAACGGAATCGAACCCGCAGATTTGATAACGTTTTGACGGTTTACTCGCAGAAGGAAAATAAAAGTCAAGTTTAAAGATAAACGGAAGGTTTGAAGAGAAATAGAAGATTTCCGCGGAAGAAAAGGAAGGATCGAGAAGAATGGAAAATTCCCGATTTAGTCAAATCTGGGTGAAATGGAAAGATCGGATAGCCAATACGAGGAGTATATAAAGAGGAGGTCTAGGGCAGAAGCAAGAGACACGAAATTCAGAGCTCTCACCACCAAAACTAGCATTTAGGAATATTTCCGTTTTTCTGTTAGCGAGCTGCGTCTCAATTAGGGTTTTCGTTCTTAAGCTTTTCGGCTACTCTTTTGTACCAGTTCTACGCAGATTCGGAATAAGAACCTCTTTGCTCTCTATTTCGTTTATTTTCATTCAAATTCAAAGTTATCGTTTTCTTATTTTTCGTTGTGCGGTTCTCGCAGATAGCNTAGGGTTTTCGTTCTTAAGCTTTTCGGCTACTCTTTTGTACCAGTTCTACGCAGATTCGGAATAAGAACCTCTTTGCTCTCTATTTCGTTTATTTTCATTCAAATTCAAAGTTATCGTTTTCTTATTTTTCGTTGTGCGGTTCTCGCAGATAGCCGGTTCCTCTGGAAACTTAGGGTTTTCCCGAAGTTTCCTTATTTATGATTTATTTGACAGTGAGGGGATTTCGACACCCACAATGTGCTTCTTCGTTGGTTCGCTTTCTTTTGATTTCTTTGGGCCCTCATAAACACTTTGGATTTTAAACTCGCTCCAGCTTGTTGACAGATCCTCCATAACTCCTCCTTTCATTACTTCACCTGATCACTGGATTTGTGATATACCATGATTTTGACCCGTTTTTAGTCAAGGTATCGATATGTTTTTATTATAATTATCTATGTTTTGGAGTCTATTAGGTATGTTTTCAAGTTCAGGAGAATTTTGTGGTAAAGTGATGATTTAGGTGCCTTATGGAGCTTAAAGGAGAGTTTTACAAGATGACTATGAAGATCCGACATTGAGAGACACATATCCATCGATACACACCTTGTGTTATCGATCGATGACGGTTCCGTAGAAGTTGAAGTCGAGATACTCCATCGTTCGATGTACGCAATGTACCATCGATCGATACAGAGCGTGATGAGCAAGATTTACTTGGCCGACTTTAAGCCCAAGTTCTCACCAAATTACAAGACTGCCCCTGACGAGTTTTTAACCTAATTGTACTCCATATTTATAGTTATGCCTATGAGCCCTAGAAAGCAAAAAAAAAAATAGATCTATGAAGAAAGTTTTGTATTCTATTTTTACTTAAGCAATAAAAGTATTTTCTTTTCATCTTATTCTTTTGCTATGAATCTCTTGGCTATGTCTGAGTAGATTCATTTGTTAGATTTGGGGTTCAAATATTTATGTGGGATTAGCCCCAACTATGGATTGTTGAGTTGTTATATTCATTATCCAAATTAACCCTAATGATTACTCTAGATTTGCTATCTAGAGTTATGATTATGGAGTGACTAATCTAATAGTCATTTCCTGAAATCATTTGGCTAAGCCAGACTCTATTAGGCGCGATGCGACAGCCGGTCTGATAGAAATTCTCGGGTGAACACAGTTTCAGTCCGATCTGATACTATATATCGATCGATACTCCTATAGAGTCATCGATCGACGGAAACATATATCGATCGACACTGCGATAGCAACATTGATCGATACTGTCGGCAATCAGATCAATGGATGAGTCCAATAGCGACAGCTATAGATTTTTCTAAGGATTGAAGTTCTCATATATTTGCAAGCAATTCGTTAAGACATCCATAAATTTATAATCCTGATTTTCTGAATAGTAACCTTGAATCTAACTACTTTCTTTCATTGTTTTCAAACCCAAAACATATTTTCCTTAGCAACTTAAGATTGCTACCTATTATTATTTATTGTTTTAAAACCTTTTCAACCTAGCTTAATCACTTAGGATTATATCTTTTATGACTCTAGTTCCTTGTGGATTCGATCTCTAAGTACTACGATTGAACCTCTTATTCGAAAGAGTAAATCACTCCTTAGGATTAAACATTTGAGTGATATCAAATTAGGCGCCGTTGCTGGGGAACTAAGATCACTATTAGATTTAATCTGATTCAGTCTAGGTTATTTGTTACTTTTTATTTTTCCATCTTTTGACACAAAATTTTTTATTTTTCTTTTTGTCTCTTTCAGGTACATGCCCAGCAGTACTAGAAGCAACAAGGACAAGCAACTTTTGTACTCAGAAGATCCCAACAATCTGGAACGTAGCATCCGCAAAGACCTACGATCCACATAGATCGATACCAACACCTTTATATCGACCGATACGCGCTTTCCACCGACGATCAAGAACCGTTCGTTGACCAACACCAACACCACCTCATCGATCGACATCAACAACCGTTCGTCGACTGATACCCTTCACTTGACATTGATTGATACACCTCACCTTACATCGATTGATACTAACCGGCGAGACATGCTAGCGCCTATGATTCTCATACCCGATGAGAATGGAGACCTGCGTGATCAAGATGGCCACCTGCGAAATGCAGCAGGTCAGAAGCTGAATGATCGGAAGGAGATCATTACTGAAGAAGAGACTGCACCCACATGCATCATTCAACCTGTAGAAGAGACCAGAAATTTGGCTGATTACAACCGTCCGGATCAGTTCTATTCCAACCGATCAGCCATCCTCCCTCCTGCTATTCAGAGAGGAGATTTTGAGCTCAAGCCGCAGTACTACACACTTGTAGGACAAATCCCTTTTTGTGGTTTGCCCCATCAGCATCCTATGGCCATCTGGAGAGCTTCGATGATCTTGTAACCCTAGTAAAAGCAAAAGGAGTCCCTCAAGACTATCTTTTCTCCAAGCTTTTCAAGTACTCTCTATCTGGAGAAGCTTTGCAGTGGCTGAGACAACTACCACCACGTTCCCTTACCACCTGGACTGACATCAAGCATGCCTTCCTGCGTAATTTCTTTGATGATTCACGTGCTGAAGACTGGAGGAAGAAAATTGCTACATTCACCCAAGCCCCTGAAGAGTCATTCAAGGATACTTGGAATAGATTCAAGTCTTACCAGCGAGACTGCCCACACCACGGATTCAACAAAGTGCAACTGCTCTGCACTTTCTATAGAGGCATCAGCCCAGATTTCAAGAGAGCCCTTGATACAGCTAGTGATGGCAACTTCACCACCAGGAATCCTCAGAATGCTATCAAACTAATTGATAACTTGGCTTCCAGCAACAGGACAAGAAACTCTATGCCGCAGACCACATCATCTGTTGGGAAGGAGTATGTCAATGAAGTTCAAGCACCGCTAGACAACATTCAGAAGCTCCTAAACAAGCAGATATGTTCAGTGGAAGATTCAGACCTTGTTGAAGAAGATGTCAACTGGAGTGGAGCTGGTTTTCAGAGATCTGGTAACCAAGGAGGATACAAAAACTTCACAGGCCAGAGAAGCAACTTCAACCAGAGTTCCCAGAAGCCCAACAACTTCAGCAGCAGCAACCCTAACAACAACATAAGCTATGGAAGTGCCTTCTACTCAAATCCACACCCACCCACCCAAGATACTAAAATGGAGGAATTGATAGACAAGATACTTGAGAGTCAGCAGAAGCTCGAGGTAAACTTCAATGGAAAGATCGATTCTGTCTACACCACCTTCATCACGAAGATAGATGCCCTCAGCACCCATGTGAAGAAGCTAAAGACCCAAGTGTTTCAGATAGGAGAAGCAGTTAAGAAGCAGGAGTTTGCCCACACCCAGAACATCAATGCGCTCCTAGATGATGAATTTTGGCAAGAGGTAGTAGAAGAGATTCAGAGATCGCCTAGATGAGAGTAAAAGAGAGTTCGCCTACGACTACTATCGATCGATATCACCAGCTCAACACTGATCGATATCACCTTTAGTTTGTCGATCGATAGACTTTGACGACTGTAGATCGATTGACTCAGACGAAAACCCTCGCGAGTGCCATTCCATCAGGATTATGTCTCACGCCCACTTCGCAGCACGTCACCCACATCCGCCCATCCCTAACATCGATCGACATGATGAGCCCGTCATCGACCGACACCACGACCCTGGTATCGACCGACACACTCCAGCCAGTGCCGATCGATACACAGTACCCCAACGCCGAGTGCAGCTTCCTAAGATCGACAGTGCACGGCTTGACGCTTTCCGGGAGAAATATTACACCACCAGAAACCCTACAGCAGCCCTAAAAGAGAGACCCACAGATATTTTTGAGTCCATGGAGATAAAAATGGAAAATCAGGGAAGAGTTCTCTGAAAAAGGAAAGAGAAGATACCTAATCCCTATAAAAGAGAAGCTAATGAGAAGGAGTTGTCAAGCTTCAGAAAAAGTGTCCTCAGAATACCTAAAGAGAAACCTTTTGAAGAAGCCTATTTTTCACACATATTAAGGATGTTCTTTAGAGAAACCAAGGAGACAGAAGAAGATATCAAGAGGATGTTTAATCAAGTCAGAGATAGCCTCAAGCAGAAGATAACACTAGAGAAGAAGAGTGATCTAGGGAAGTTCACAATACCTTGTTCCATCAGAGGTGTTGAGTTCCCACGTGCCCTCTGTGACACAGGATCTGGAGTTAGCATCCTACCCAAGCTTATGGCAGACCATCTAGGTCTGAAGATAGAGCCTTCTGAAGAAACTTTCATCTTTGTGGATTGTTCTCAACAAAGCTCTGGAGGCATCGTTCGTAACCTTGAGGTACAGATTAGAGAAACCATATTTCCTACAGACTTCCATGTCCTCTCCAACAAGCTCAACTTCAAGACTTCTCTATTACTTGGAAGAGCCTTCTTAGCCACAGTTGGAGCTGTTTGTGACCTACAAACCAACAAGCTCTGCCTAACCCTTATCAACCCTTCAATCCACTACAACTCTGTTCCAGTCATCAAGTTTCCAAGGCCAACAAGCTCACTCGTAGCCACCTGTTTTTGTGCCCACGAGTATGATTCTATGGAAGAGTACGAAACCGAAGAAGCAGTATCGACCGATGACACCCCTTCGCCATCGCCCGATACAGTTGCAGAACCATCGACCGACAGCACTACCTCGTCATCGCTCGATGGAGTATTCCGACGGATCGAAGACGAGTTCCCAAACGCCGATTTCAGCGCAAATGAGTGGGAAAATGATCACTACATGCCCGAGTTAGCTAGTATCACTACTCAGGTAGAGTATGATGAAGATTATGAGGAGGAACGCGGCATCGAGTACCGATTTCTTTGAGAAGATGCAGAAAACACTCCTAACCCGACCTTCCTCCGACGCCCATCGACCGATACGGACCCCTGTCCATCGATCGATACATCTCCACCCGAGTCGCCCACTGTCTACTTAGTGTCAATAATCGATCTGCTGTTTCCAAAGACACTTGACGAGTTTCTAGGCAGCGATTTTGATACTGATGATGAGACGATGCAGACAATGCAGAGGAACGAGCCACCAAGTATAGATCTCTTCGCCGAAACCAAGCCAGATGCAACTTTTTCTCTTGCCTCTTCCGCTTATCGACCGATGCTAACCCTGCCCCATCGCCCGATATGCCTCCACCCAGATCGCTCAAATGACGTTTCGAATCAACGAGCGAAGAACGTTACTGTAGACCAGTCTATGTCCCACATGAGCCGCACCACGAAGATTACTCGATTGGAAGCTGGGCCAGCACTTATCACGAAAGTTTTGCAGTAGATACATCACAACTACCACCCGAGATCCAACCTGCAGCACCCGTATCGATCGACACGGAGCACAAGCCGTCGACCGACAAGTTTCACAACCAATCGACCGATGAAGCAGCACCACCATCGCTCGATAACAATCACCAACTACCAACCGATCCTGCCACAACACCACCCGAGGTACAATCACTTAAATTTGATTTCAATTCACTAATACCGGATGAGTTTGGTATTTTCAGAGATTCAGATGGCCATGCACGAGCTATAGATGGGAGAATCATTCCTATCTCCACAGACGATGTTGCAGTCATACTTCAGATGGCTTATGGACCAGTAACTCCCTCTACACAACCACCCCGATACCCACACGATCCGCACCAGTTTCAACGCGCATCGACCGATACATGGAGACGTGCATCGATCGATATACAACGCAAATTTGGGAAGCAAGCTTTCCACAACGGAGTTCGTCGTTTCTTTTGGGGAAAGAAAGACGAATATGGAATCTACAGAGATGAATCTGTCAATGCAAGAGCAGTAAACGGAGACATCATCCATGTTACCAAAGAAGACATCAGAAACTTGTTGAAGAGAGCCTAATTATTTGGACACTCTTGTTTCTTTCTACCAGAGTATGCTGAAGCCTATGCTAAAAGAGTTCCTGATTGCAAGCTCTTCACACAAGCCGAAGTCACTCACATGCTTGATGCAAGAACCGGAGATCACAACTGGGAGAAAGCAACCATGCAATATGAACATGAGAAAGACCTATCAAGACTTCGAGGTGAACTACTCTGGAATACCACCAGCCCTGACTTAGTACACTATGAAAAAGAAGCCCTAGAAGAAGAAGTCAACACCTTGCGCGCACAACTAAAATCTCAGACACATGCATCGACCGATACAGCTACCCCTGCGTCGATCGATAAACCCGTCCATAACCCGATCGAGCACCACTTCCAGAAGCTATCGATCGATGACAAACCCAGTCCATCGACCGATACCCGTCCCCAAGAATTCTGTACCAGAGAAGAACTAGAAGCAGCCACAAGAGATATCTACAAATCAATTAAGTTTTGTGGAGACGAAGATTACAGATTACTTGACAAATATTGGTTTCCACTCCACATTGATGTCAAAGGATTGCAGTGCACAATTGAAGATATTCAGAAGGAGGTCGCAGATATTAAAAGACAGCTCGCCAGCTGACCTGACCAATCCCCATCGATCGATCAAGCAAACAACACATCGACCGATAGCCAACCTCCAGAATCGACCGACGACCCAACACACCACGATACCATGCAGCATACTACAGAACACATCTACAGCATGCTTGGAAACCATCAGTAGAGCCTTGCCAGCTTAGAAGAATTGTTGGGAAGGATACAATGTGACATTTATGGTTTGAAGACTAGTATGACCAGAAGTGAGAAAGCCACAAGAAGCTGTCTAACCTCATGGTTTGAAGAAACACAAGACAAGGAGGACACTTGTTTCCCAACAAGTACCTACAACCCACCTCACTAGCCACCATAATTCCATAGTCAAGCTAAATGACTCTAACCAAGCGCTGAGTGGGAGGCAACCCACTGTTAGGTATTTTACTTATTTATTTTATTTTATTTTTACTTATTAGTTTCGTTTTTATTTGTTTTTTAGGAAGATAGACACACGATCAATACCTATCGACCGATACGACCAGTCGATATCGCTCGACACAGACCTACACGCATCGATCAACGATGGTGACTCACCATCGATCAATATCCATATCGGTCAGGTATATCGTTCACCCTTATGATATCAGTTACACATTTAATTTTTCCTATGCTCTTACTCTGACTAATTATACACTGAGGACAGTGTATGATTTAAGTCTGGGGGGAGTTGATTACTGATATACTATACCTCTTTTTGATCTTATTTATAGAAGTTTTCAAAAATTGGTTTTATTGAGTCAAGAAAGGGAAAAAATTTCAAAGTCTTACTTTTTATCTTACCACTCTTTAGCACCATTCTTAGATTTGTTGATTGCAAAAAGTACTATAGATGCTAAAGTGGATCACCGATCACCTATGTCAACACTTTCATGATTGTCTGGAAGAACCAAAGCTGATTTCCAACCTAACCTGACATCTATTGCTTGTCTTGGGGCTTGGTATACAAGGGATCGGAATCCTCCTGCAAGTCTGGAAGGTAAAAGTCTCAAAAATTTTGGTTTCCTTCTTTCCTTCCTNAAAGTACTATAGATGCTAAAGTGGATCACCGATCACCTATGTCAACACTTTCATGATTGTCTGGAAGAACCAAAGCTGATTTCCAACCTAACCTGACATCTATTGCTTGTCTTGGGGCTTGGTATACAAGGGATCGGAATCCTCCTGCAAGTCTGGAAGGTAAAAGTCTCAAAAATTTTGGTTTCCTTCTTTCCTTCCTTCGGCATCCCCAAAGAATAAAAGACTTATGTGATTTCCTGAGAGGTAGAGGGAGAGGTACATTACCTATGACCCCACTATTCTAAATCAAAGGAATGATCAAAGCGAGGGAGAGGTACATTACCTATGACCCCACTATTCGCTTACACTTTGTCAAGAAAGATCAATAAGATGAACATTAATTGTTCATTGGGATTGATATAAAAAAAAAGAAAGAAAGAAAGAGTTGGGATTCAGAGAAGGAGGATAAAGAAAGGAAGGGAACCAGGATGAGAATGCCTGAAACTTGTTTGAGTTGAATCCAAGTGTTCCTTGATCGACACTCCCAAGGTAAAGCATACACCTTTATTTTTATGCATAAATGAAATCAGTAGAGGGGATAGACAGACAAGGAATGTTTAAGTTGATTGGCTAGATGTATTTGGTTGCTAAGCTAGGATATGGTACAATGTACTTCTGTAGTTGATAGATATGAGATGTGGCTTGCAACAAAGTAAGAGGTGATGATTTTAAAGTTGAGATTTTGATTGAGTCCTTGCTGTTTTTAAACTTCTTTCAAAGACTAACTTAAGGTTTGCTTGAGGACAAGCAAAAGGTTAAGTCTGGGGGAGTTGATATACCATGATTTTGACCCGTTTTTGGTCATGGTATTGATATGTTTTTATTATAATTATCTATGTTTTAAAGTCTATTAGGTATGTTTTCAGGTTCAGGAGTATTTTGTGGTAAAGTGATGATTTAGGTGCTTTATGGAGCTTAAAGGAGAGTTTTACAAGATGACTATGAAGATCCGACGTTGAGAGACACATATCAATCGATACACACCTTGTGTAATCAATCGATGACATTTCCGTAGAAGTTGAAGTCGAGATACTCCATCGATCGATGTACGCAATGTACCATCGATCGATAAAGAACGTGATGAGCAAGATTTACTTGGCCGACTTGAAGCCCAAGTTCTCACCAAATTACAAGACTGCCCCTGACGATTTTTTAACCTAATTCTACTCCATATTTATAGTTAAGCCTATGAGCCCTAGAAAGCAAAAAAAAATTAGATCTATGAAGAAAGTTTTGTATTCTATTTTTACTTAAGCAATAAAAGTATTTTCTTTTTCATCTGATTCTTTTGCTATGAATCTCTTGGCTATGTCTGAGTAGATTCATTTGTTAGATTTGGGGTTCAAATAGTTATGAGGGATTAGCCCCAACTATGGATTGTTGAGTTGTTATATTTATTATCCAAATGAACCCTAATGCTTACTTTAGATTTGCTACCTAGAGTTATGATTATGGAGTGACTAATCTAATAGTCATTTCCTGAAATCATTTGGCTAAGCCCAGACTCTATTAGGCGTGATGCGGCAGCCGGTCTGATATAAATTCTCGGGTGAACACAGTTTCAATCCGATCTGATACTATATATCGATCGATACTCCTCTAGAGTCATCGATCGACGGCAACACATATCGATCGAAACTGTCGGCAATCAGATCAATGGATGAGTCTAATAGCGACAACTATAGATTTGTCTAAGGATTGAAGTTCTCATATATTTGCAAGAAATTCGTTAAGACATCCATAGATTTATAATCCTTATTTTCTGAATAGTAGCCTTGAATCTAACTACTTTCTTTCATTGTTTCAAACCCAAAACATATTTTCCTTAGCAACTTACCATTGCTACCTATTTTTATTTATTTTTTTAAACCTTTTCAACCTAGCTTAATCACGTAGGATTATATCTTTTATGACTCTAATTCCTTGTGGATTCGATCCCTAAGTACTACGATTGAACCTCTTATTTGAGAAAGTAAATCACTCCTTAGGGTTAAACATTTGAGTGATATCAATGTGCTTCTTTATCAGCTGGCCTTAGATATCTCCCCTTGATTTTTTCGGTCTTTATCCAGATTCCTGATTCTATACTCACTTTATCTTGATACATTCCATAACATCCCTCGGTCTTGAATCCTTTCCCTTCTTCACTTCTTGCTTTCTCATGCTTCAGGCAATCTTAACTCGTCTTCATATTGCTTTACCCTGCCTGCCACTGTCCCTTGAGTATCCTTTGGAATATCCCCACAATCATTGTGGGAACCGAGATTCACACTGTCGATTTTTCATCAAATATGAAAACTTAGCGAAAACCCTAATTTTCCCGAGGTCTTGGATCTCTGCGGAAATCACTAAAACAAACGAAATCAATATAATATGGATGAACAACGAAGAACAGAGAATTAAGAATTTTCGTGAAAGCTTTTATTGAATGATAGATCAACAACTGTTACAAGAAAGAATTGGAGAACTTAGACGTTGAAACGTTCTAAGGATCTGGCTTGCTGGTCTAAACGCTAAGTCCTAAATTTCTAAGCTAACAGCCTGATAGACCATGATTTTAACCCGCTTTTGGTCATATTTTCAATATGTTTTTATTATAAATATCTATGTTTTGGAGTCTATTAGGTATGTTTTGAGGTTCATGAGTATTTTGTGGTAAAGTGATGATTTAGGTGCCTTTTGGTGCTTAAAAAAGAGTTTTCCAAGATGACTACAAAGATCCAATATAAGAGATACATATCGATCGATACACACCCTGTGTAATCGATCGATGACGCTTCCGTAGAAGTTGAAATCGTGATCCTCCATCGATCGATGTACGCAATGTATCATCGATCGATACAGAACGTGATGAGGAAGATTTATTTGGCCAACTTGAAGCCCAAGTTCTCACCAAATTACAAGACTGCCCCTGACGAGTTTTTAACCTAATTGTACTCCCTATTTATACCTATGCCTATGAGCCTTTAGAGACATGAAGTTTTGAACCAAGTTTTGTATTCTATTCTATTTAGCAATAAAAGTATTTTCTTTTCTTCTTATTCTTTTGCTANGAGTTTTTAACCTAATTGTACTCCCTATTTATACCTATGCCTATGAGCCTTTAGAGACATGAAGTTTTGAACCAAGTTTTGTATTCTATTCTATTTAGCAATAAAAGTATTTTCTTTTCTTCTTATTCTTTTGCTATGAATCTCTTGGCTATGTCTGAGTAGATTCATATGTTAGATTTAGGGTTCAAATAGTTATGAGGGATTAGCCCCAAATATGGAATGTTGAGTTGTTATATTCATTATCCAAATGAACCCTAATGCTTACTCTAGACTTGCTACCTAGAGTATTGATTATGGAGTGACTAATCTAATTGTCATCTTCCTGAAATCATTTGGCTAAACTCAGACTCTATTAAGGCACGTGCGATAGCCGGTCTTATAGAAATTCTTGGGTGAACAATAGTTCGATCCGATCTGATACTTAATATCGATCGATACTCTTCTAGGGTATAGATCGACGACAGCTTATATGTATCGAAACTGCGATAGCAACATCGATCGATGCAGTCGGCAATCAGATCAATGGACGAGTCTAACTAGCAACAGCTATAGATTTGTCTAAGGATTGAAGTTCTCATATATTTGCAAGCAATTCATTAAGACATCCATAGATCTATAATCCTGATTTTCTGAATAGTAACCTTGAATCTAACTATTTTCCTTCATTGTTTTCAAAACCAAAACCTATTCTCTTTAGCAACTTACCATTGCTACCATTTTATTTACTGTTTTAAACCTTTCTCAACCTAGCTTAATCACATAGGATTATATCTTTTGTGTCTCTAGTTCCTTGTGGATTCGATCCATAAGTACTACGATTGAACCTCTTTTGATGAGAGTAATTCACTCCTTAGGGTAATTTGAGTGATATCAAATTTGGCGCCGTTGCCGGGGAACTAAGATCACTATTAGATTTAATCTGATTCAGTCTAGGTTTTTTGTTATTTTATTTTTCTATCTTTTGACCCAAAATCTTTTTCTTTTTCTTTTTGTCTCTTTTAGGTACATGCCCAGCATTACTAGAAGCAACAAGAACAAGCAGCTTTTGTACTCAGAAGATCCCAACAACCTAGAGCGTAGCATCCGCAAGGATATACGCTCCGCATCGATCAATACCAACATAATCGTATCGACCGATACACCCTTTCCACCGGCGATCAACAACCGTTCGTCGACCGATACCCCCCACTTGACATCGATTGTTACACCACATCTGACATCGATCGATACTAACCGGCGAGACATGGTAGCGCCTATGATCCTCATACCCGATGAGAATGGAGACATGCGTGATCAAGATGGTCACCTACGGAATACAGCAGGTCAGAAGCTAAATGATCAGAAGGAGATCATTATTGAAGAGACTGCGCCTACAGGCATCATTCAACCTGTAGAGGAGACCAGAACTTTTCCTGACTACAACCGCCCCGATCAGTTCTATTCAAACCGATCAGCCATCCTACCTCCTGCCATCCATAAAGGAGATTTTGTGCTCAAGCCGCAGTACTACACACTTGTGGGTCAAATCCCTTTTTGTGGTTTGCCCCATGAGCATCCTATGGACCATTTGGAGAGGTTCGAGGATCTTGTCACCCTAGTCAAAGCAAAAGGAGTCCCCCAAGACTATCGTTTCTGCAAGCTTTTCAAGTACTCTTTATCTGGAGCAGCTTTGCAGTGGCTAAGACAACTACCACCAGGTTCCCTTACCACCTGGAATGATATCAAGCATGTCTTCCTGCGTAATTTCTTTGATGATTCACGCGCTGAAGACTGGAGGAAGAAGATTGCTACATTCACCCAAGCCCCTGAAGAGTCATTCAAGGACACTTGGAACAGATTCAAGTCCTACCAGCGAGACTGCCCACACCACGGATTCAACCAAGTACAACTGCTCTGCACCTTCTATAGAGGCATCAGCCCCGATTTCAAGAGAGCCCTTGATACAGCTAGCGATGGCAACTTCACCACCAGGAATACTCAGAATGCTATCAAGCTAATTGACAACTTAGCCTCCAGCAACAGCACAAGAAACCATATGAAGACTACATCCCCTGGAAAGGAGTATGTCAATGAAGTTTAAGCACAGCTAGACAACATTCAGAAGCTCCTAAACAAGCAGATCTGCGCAGTGGAAGATTCAGAAATGGTAGAAGAAGACGTCAACTGGATTAGTGGAGCCGGTTTTCAGAGATCTGGTAACCAAGGAGGATTCAGAAACTTCACAAGCCAGAGAAGCAACTATAACCAGAATCCCCAGAAGCCCATCACTTTCAGCAACAGCAATCCTAAAAACAATAGAAGCTATGGAAGTGCCTTCTACTCAAATCCACACCCACCCACCCAAGCTACTAAACTGGAGGAATTGATGGACAAGATATTTGAGAGTCAGCAAAAGCTAGAGGTAAACTTCAATGGAAAGATAGATTCTGTCTACACCACCTTCATAACGAAGATAGATGCACTCAACACCCATGTGAAGCAGCTAGAGACCCAGGTGTTCCAGACAGGAGAAGCAGTTAAGAAGCAGAAGTTTACCCGCACCCAGAACATCAATGCCCTCCTAGATGATGACTTTTGGCAAGAGGTAGTAGAAGAGATTCAGAGATCTGATGATGAGAGTGAACGAGAATTCTCCTACGACTACTATCGATCGATATCACCAGCTCACCATCGATCGATATCACCTTTAGTTCGTCGATTGATTGACTTCGACGATTGTCGATCGATGAACTCCGACGAAAACCCTCGCGAGTGCAATTCCGTCAAGATTATGTCTCACGCCAAATTCGCCGCACTTCACCCACATCCGCCCAGCCCTGTCATCGATCGACATGATGCCCCCATCATCGATCGACATCCAGACCCTGGCATCGATCGACACACACATACCAGGGTCGATCGATATGAAGTACCCCAATGCCGAGTGCCACTTCCCTAAGTCGACAGTTCAGGTCTTGACGCTTTCCGGGAGCGATATTACACCACCAGAAACCCTACAGCAGCCCTAAAAGAGAGACCCACAGATATTTTTGAGTCCATGGAGATAAAAATGGAAAATATGGGGAGAGTGCTCCGAAAAAGGAAACAGAAGATACCTAAACCCTATAAAAGAGAAGCTAATGAGAAGGAATTGTCAAGCTTCAGAAAAAGAGTCCTCCGAATACTTAAGGAGAAACCTTTTGAAGAAACCTACTTCTCACACAGATTGTGGATGTTCTTCCGAGAATCAAAGGAGACAGAAGAATACATCAGGAGGATGTTTAACCACGTCAGAGATAGCCTCAAACAGAAGATCACACTGAAGAAGAAGAATGATCCAGGGAAGTTCACATTACCTTGCTCCATTAGCGGTGTTGAGTTCCCACGTGCCCTTTATGACACATGATCTGGAGTTAGCATCTTACCCAAGCTCATGGAAGATCATCTAGGCTTGAAGATAGAGCCTTCTCAAGAAACCTTCATCTTTGTAGAGTGTTCTCAGCAGAGCTCTGGAGGCATCGTTCGCAACCTTGAGGTACAGATTGGAGAAACCCTAATTCCTACAGACTTCCATATCCTCTCCAACAAGCTCAACTTCAAGACTTCTCTACTACTTGGAAGAGCCTTCTTAACCACAGTTGGAGCTGTTTGTGACCTCCAAACAAACAAGCTCTTCCTAACCCTAATCAACCCTTCCATCCACTACGATCCTGTACCAGTAATCAAGTTCCCAAGGCCAGCCAGCTCAACACTCGTAGCCACATGTTTCTGTGCCCACGAACTTGATTCTATGGAAGAGTATGACCCCGACGAAGCAGTATCGACTGATGACACTACTACCCCATCGATTGATATCCTTGCAGCACCATCGACCGACAGTCCTAACCGGCCATCGCTCGATGAAGCCTTCCAACGAACCGAAGCAGAGTTCCCAGAAGCCGATTTCAACGCAGAAGACTGGGAAAATGGTCACTACTTGCCCGAGCTTGCTAGTATCAATACTCAGGAGGAGTATGATGAAGATTTTGAGGAGGAACGAGCTATAGAGTACTGATTTCTTTGCGAAGATGAAGAACAACCTCCAATCCCGACCTTTATCCGACGAGCATCGACCGATACGACACCTGGTCCATTGATCGATATGCCCTACCCCAGATCGCGCAAATGACGGTTCGAATCAAGAAGCGACGAACCCTACTGCAGACCAGTCTATGTCCCACACGAACCACGAGACGGAGATTACTCGATTGGAAGCTGGGCCAGCGGTTATCATGAAAGTTTTGCAGTAGACACAGCACCCCTACAAGCCGCGACTCAACCCACAGATCCCGTATCGCTCGACAAGGAGTAGAAGCCATCGACCGATACGCCTACAAGCCATCGACCGATGAAGACATTTCTCCATCGATCGATATCAATCTCAGACCACCAACCGATCCTGCCACAACACCATATGAGATACAAACACCTAAATTTGATTTAAATTCACTAATTCTGGATGAGTTTGGTAATTTCAGGGATTCATATGGTCATGCACGTGCTATAGACGGGAGAATCATTCCTATCTCCACAGAAGATGTGGCAGACTTACTCCAGATGGCCAATGGACCTATCATCGAACACGATCCGAACCAGACAAAGCGCCCATCGACCGATGCATGGAGACGAGCATCGATCGATACACATCGAGAGTATGGGGCGAGAGCTTTCCAAAATGGAGAACGTCGTTTCTTTGGGAAAAGAAATATGAATATGGGGTCTACAGAGATGAATCTGGCCATGCAAGAGCAGTAAACGGAGACATCATCCCTGTCACCAAAGAAGATGTGGAGAACTTGCTGAAGAGAGCTTCACTATTTGGTCGCTCTTGTTTCTGCCTACCAGGATATGCTGATCAGTTTGCTAAAGGAGTTCCCGATGGCAAGCTCTACACACAGAACGAAGTCACCTACATGCTAGATGGCCTTACCAGCGATCACAACTGCAAGATAGCAAGCGCGAAATTTGACCTTGAAGATAAATTACCAAGACTTCGAAGTGAAATGGTATGGCAGACCAGCCACAATGACAAAGTACGAAGGACACGAGACGCCCTACAAGACAAAGTCAACACCCTGCGCGCACAACTAAAGTCTCAACCACAGCCATCGACCGATACAGATCCCCCTGCATCGATCGATATACCCGTACCTACCCCGATCGAAGACCACTTCCAGAAGCAATCGATCGATGACAATCCCAGTCCATCGATCGACAACCGTACTCAAGCATTCTGTACCAGAGAAGAATTTGAAGAAACCACAGCCAAGATCTACAAATCCATTGAAGCTTGTGAAAACGAAGATTACTATCTACTGGACAAGTATTGGCTCCCGGTGAAGAAATTCAGAAGGAGGTAGCAGATATCCAAAAACAGCTCGCCAGCCGACCTGACCCATCGCCATCGATCGATGAAGCACCCAACGCATCGATCGATATGCAACCTCCAACCTCAACCGACGATCCAACCCACCATGACACCATGCAGCGCACAGCAGAACATATCTACAGCATGATTGGCAACCATCAGTACAGCCTTGCCAACTTGGAAGGGTGGTTAGAAAGGATCCAAGCAGAAGTTTATGGTTTGAAGACTAGTATGACCAGAAGTGAGAAGGCCACAAGAAGCTTTCTAACCTCTTGGTTTGATGAAACACAAGACAAGGAGGACACTTGTTTACCAACAAGTACCTGCAACCCACCTCACTAGCAACCATACTTCCATAGTCAAGCTAGACTGACTTTAAACAAGCGCTGAGTGGGAGGCAACCCACTGTTAGGTATTTTACTAACTTATTTTATTTTACTTTTACGAACTTGTTTCGTTTTTAATTTTTTTTTAGGAAGATAAACACACGATCCATACCCATCCACCGATATGATCAGTCGATATCGCTTGACACAGACCAGCACGCATCGATCGACGATGGCGACTCACCATCGACCGATACCCATATCGGTCAGGTATATCGTTTCCAATTTTCGATATCAGTTACACATATTTAATTTTTCTTATGCTCTAACTCCAACTGATTATACACTGAAGACTGTGTATGATTTAAGTCTGGGGGGAGTTGATTACTGATGCTACTTTACCTCTTTTTGATCTTTTTGACAAAGTTTTCAAAAATTGGTTTTATTGAGTCAAGAAAGGGAAAAAATTTCAAAGTCTTACTTTTTATCTTACCACTCTTTAGCACCATTCATAGATTTTTTTGAGTGCAGAAAGTACTATAGATACTAAAGTGGATCACCGATCACCTATGTCAAAACTTTCATGATTGTCCGGAAGAACCAAAGCTGATTTCCAACCTAACCTGACATCTATTGCTTGTCTTGGGGCTTGGTATACAAGGGATCGGAATCCTCTTGCAAGTCTGGAAGGTAAAAATCTCAAAAAATTTGGTTTCCTTCTTTCCTTCCTTCGGCATCCCCAGAAAATAAAAGATTGAGATGATTTCCTGAGAGGCACAGGGAGAGGTAGGAAGATTTATTTGGCCAACTTGAAGCCCAAGTTCTCACCAAATTACAAGACTGCCCCTGACGAGTTTTTAACCTAATTGTACTCCCTATTTATACCTATGCCTATGAGCCTTTAGAGACATGAAGTTTTGAACCAAGTTTTGTATTCTATTCTATTTAGCAATAAAAGTATTTTCTTTTCTTCTTATTCTTTTGCTANGAGTTTTTAACCTAATTGTACTCCCTATTTATACCTATGCCTATGAGCCTTTAGAGACATGAAGTTTTGAACCAAGTTTTGTATTCTATTCTATTTAGCAATAAAAGTATTTTCTTTTCTTCTTATTCTTTTGCTATGAATCTCTTGGCTATGTCTGAGTAGATTCATATGTTAGATTTAGGGTTCAAATAGTTATGAGAGATTAGCCCCAACTATGGAATGTTGAGTTGTTATATTCATTATCCAAATGAACCCTAATGCTTACTCTAGACTTGCTACCTAGAGTATTGATTATGGAGTGACTAATCTAATAGTCCTCTTCCTGAAATCATTTGGCTAAACTCATACTCTATTAAGGCACGTGCGATAGCCGGTCTTATAGAAATTCTCGGGTGAACAATAGTTCGATCCGATCTGATACTTAATATCGATCGATACTCTTCTAGGGTATCGATCGACGACAGCTTATATCGATCGAAACTGCGATAGCAACATCGATCGATGTAGTCGGCAATCATATCAATGGACGAGTCTAACTAGCGACAGCTATAGATTTGTCTAAGGATTGAAGTTCTCATATATTTGCAAGCAATTCTTTAAGACATCCATAGATCTATAATCCTGATTTTCTGAATAGTAACCTTGAATCTAACTATTTTCTTTCATTGTTTTCAAAACCAAAACCTATTCTCTTTAGCAACTTACCATTGCTACCATTTTATTTACTGTTTTAAACCTTTTTCAATCTAGCTTAATCACATAGGATTATATCTTTTGTGTCTCTAGTTCCTTGTGGATTCGATCCCTAAGTACTACGATTGAACCTCTTTTGATGAGAGTAATTCACTCCTTAGGGTAAATTGAGAGATATCACAGCCCCCTCGCTAGGTCTGATTTTTGTCCCTTTGCCTCTGCCCTATGCCTCTTGCTTATATACTCCCCTCCTAGGCGGTTTTAGTCTTTCCATTTCGCCTAGGTTCGAGTTTATCGGGAATCTTCCATTTATCTTGATCCTTGCTTTTCTCCCACGGAAATCTTCTATTTATCTTCACACTTGCCATTTATCTTCGAACTTGACATTTATCTTCCTTCTGTGTGTAAACCATCAAAACGTTATCGTATCTCCGGGTTAGATTTTGTTAAGTTCGCAAGATGGGCTTTTATCGGGTTTTAGGACCTTCTGGGCCGTTTTGTGATAAATCTGTTTTATGACTTTATACGAGATCGTTTCCTGATTCGGTGCCATTTTTAGTAAATTCCCTGAGTTAATCCTAAAATTTAGCTACGTTTGTTCCTCGGTTAATCGTTGTCGTTTTTACGATTAACTTGATGCTTTTTATTAAAAACGCGTTTTTACGATTTTTACGAAAAATCTCGAATAAATCGTGTAGTTTAGGCAATGTTCGGTGTTTCGTTTAACTGTTGCCATTTTATATGATTTCCTCGAGTCCTTCTTGAGAAAACAAAGTTTTACGGTTTTTATCATAAAACTCGAATGGTAGGACGGATCAAGACGGAACTGGACACATTTCGACCATGGTTCGGAACACGATCATGTCGAAGGACTTAAGCCTTGAATCGGAGATATGGGAGACTGAGGCTCAGGACGGTCGGTTCGACGTACGGCGAGTCGAACCGGACCGGTTCAGCTCGCCATTTGGCGAACTGCCCGGGAAGCTTCTAGCTCGCCGTTGGGCGAGCTAGTCGGGACGTGACTAGCTTGCCCAACGGCGAGCTTGTTGTGACGTGACTAGCTCGTGTTTTACGGCGTTTTCGGTTTTTCGCAGTTTTGTGCTTAGGTCGGGTGATCGTGTAATCGTAGTTTGTTTTGTTTTCCCGAGATAACGATCTTCCGAGTTTTCCGCAGATTTCCTTTGTTCTGAAATCTCTTTTGGATTTATAAAACAATTCTTCGAGTTTTCTAAAACGATTCTTTGAATTCTATAAAACTATTTCTCGAGTTTTATAAAGCGATTCTTTATATTTTGCGGAAGGTAATTATTCAATCAGAAGTTATCGTAGACATTGATTTCGAGATTATGGTTTTTGACACCAATAGTTAGCCCCCCAGCTCGCAAGTTTCGGAGAAAGTTTTTGCGGGCGACTGGAGTTGCTTTAATCGGAATCTACGGCTGCGATTTGTCATATTACGAAAGATGAGTTCTTCTTGTTTATAAGTATTGGATCATTACTTTTCATATCTTCCATCTCTAAAGTTTCTCTCCAACTTCTCTCTTGAAAATTTTCAATATGTCTTCTTCCCAAGGTGATCAACAAAACCATGAGATTCCAGCTGGGGACAACCCTATGGAACATTCGCAGAATGCTCGTATCTCTGAGTTTCTCTTGTTTCAGGAGGAGATGGATCAAAGCGATGCTGAGGAGGACACGGTACCGAGTGGCGAACCCATGGTGGAACAGTCTTTCCTTTCGGAAGAAGTCAAGGCTATCTTGGACGAAACGGCGGATACGGTGGTGGAGCCTTCGACGGGTGTTATCGAACCGTCGGATCTGTCCGCTGTTCCACTTCCTGCAGTAGTCAAAAATGCAGTGGTTTCTGCCGAGGTCGGGACGGATGCGGTTCCCATTGCGGTTGAATTGGTTGCAGCTCCTTCCATGGTCGAACCGCTTGCGTCTCTCACCGTGGTCGAACCGGTTACGACTCTGAAGCCTCCTCCTCCGATCAAGAGGGTGATTGTTCTGGGACTTGTGGCGCTTAGTGCAACGCTGCCTGCCCCAGCCAAAGGTCGTAAGAGACCCTGCCCGAACCCCGATGCTCCCAAGAGAAAGAGAGGTACGAAGGGTTCGGAGACTGGAGTTTTGTCAAGCAAGGCGCCAAGCTTGGTTTCGATGTCGCAACACCGCAGCAAGGTATGGGGTTGCGAGCATACGTTTAAAAGGCCATAACTTTTAATTCGTATCTGACCATCTATCTTGGCTTTTCTAGTTCGTTTCGTTGATCGATGGGATGATCAAAGAGTGCGGGTCCGAGGTTAAGCGTTTAACCAAGGAATTGGCTGAGTCGCAGGAGAGGTCTGCTTATTTCGAGGGAAAATTGAAGGCGATAGAAGGTGAGCATTCCGCGGAGGTATCACAGTTTGAGGCTAGGATTAGTGATTTGGAGCGTGATCCTTGAAAGACCACGATTTCTCTGAGCAAGGCGAAAGATGCAAAGAAGTCCAAGGCTTCGGAGCTGCGCAGACTCCAGCGCAAGATGAAGAGTTTTGAGGGATCGGCTGTCTGCGTGACTGAAGGGAACATTCCGGTCGAGGGGAATGACTCCAATCCAGCTTTTGCTTTCGAAAGTGTCCCTCATCCTGATGCAGACAAGAATAACGACCCGGAGATTGCTGTCAAGGGCGAAGGTGATAAGATGGATGAGGACGAGGCTCCGTGTGCGGAGGGTGTCTGAAGTTGTAGTCTCATACGAGACTTTTAAAAATTATATCTTTATGTGTTTGGCCGAATATGGCTTTTGTACTTGTTCGGGACTGGCCTTTTACGGCTTTGAATCTCTTGATGCTTCGGCAAATTTTGTTTCGTAATGAACAATTAGTTTTTCGTTTAAACCCTTTATTTCGAGTTGATATTGAGGGAGGTCCGCGAGTTTTCGTCTCGCTTTCCTTTCCCTTAGTATATCGCCTTATTGGTTTGCTCGTTTTAGGATGTTTTAGCAAATCGAGTGAGCGTTTAGATATAGACGAAGATACATGCCTTTAGGATCTCGATTCATGCCTTGAGACGTTAGCGACCAGTGTGCTGGCTTTAGAGCAAGACCTAGGTTTACTTTCGGATTGAGGCTGTGCGATAACTAGTCAGCTTTCGTTTTGCCTGTTGCGATTTTAACCTGATTCCATACCGATTTAGAATCCGCGATATGTTATCGGCTCATACGATTCGTCTGGTTGGAACCGAGCATGTCACCGGGAACAATTTCTAAGTTGCCTGGAAGTGCTGACCAAAAGTTTGGATTTCTTTTATAGCGCTATTACCCTTGTGTCGGGTGTTCGAGAGCTATCTCTGCGAGATAACTTAAGTTCGTTTAGTACTGTTGCGAGTTTGTTGTGATCAGCAACAAACTATTTTTAAATGATATTTGTTTATGTAGTTTGGAGGGAAACGGTTTTTCGAACTTCGGCGATGTCTCGCTTTATTCAAAATGTCGATTTTTCTTTCGATATGTTGTTGAAAAAGTTTTAGAAATTTCGAGATTGAAATTCCGGGAGTATACGAGTATACGTATACTCACCTACTCCCCCCCCCCCCCTTTTTAACGAGGGGGGACGGCTGGTCTTGTTTTGCGACAAGACGCCTACGTACCCTTTAAGGGGATTAAGCCGTCTCGTAGTTTAGTATTTTGCGGGCGCGTTGCCTAGTGATAGTATTTCTTGAGATGCATCGCGTTCCAGGATCTGGGAATTTTGGCCCCTGCATGTTTGCGATTTCGTATGCTCCGGGCCAGACTACCTTTATGACCTTGTATGGTCCTTCCTAGTTGGCTCCCAATTTACCGGCGTTTCGTTCCGCGGTATTTTGGAAGACTTTTCGTAAGACTAATACGCCTTCATGAAATCTTCGACCGCGTACGTTTGCGTTGTAGTACTTTGCGGCCGCTTGCTGATAGTTTTAAATTCGGACGAGGGCTTGATCCCGTCGTTCGTTGATCAAATCGAGTTCGTCGAGAAGCATCAAGTTGTTCGACTCTTCCCTTTCTGGGAGCAACCTTCTGCGTACTCCCGACCGACTTCTGCGGGAATCATGCACTCTGTCCCGTATACGAGGACAAAAGGAGTTTCGCCCATTGCTCGCCTCGGGGTCGTGCGGTGCGACCATAAAACTCCCTCGAGCTCTTTGGCCCACTTGCCTTTTTTGGCGTCGAGGCATTTTTTGAGGCCACCGAGGATAGTTTTATTCATGGTCTCGGCTTGTTCGTTGCCTTAAGGATATCGTGGAGTCGATTTGGTCAATCGTATCTTCCGTTTTTCGCAGAAGGCTCCGAATCTAGTTGAAATAAATTGAGACCCGTTGTCCGTCACGATTTCGAATGGGACTCCCTGTCTGCAGACTATGTTCTTCCATACGAAAATCTCTACTTAGGCGTCTTTGATGCTTGCGTAAGAGTCGGCTTCGACCCATTTAGAGAAGAAGTCGGTCAGGACCAAAAGAAAACGTTTTTGTTTTGACGCGTGCAATTGCCCGACTATATCCATCGACCATCGCATGAACGGATATGGTGCCGAGATAGACGAGAGATCTTCGGCAGGTTGGTGAATAGTCGGAGCGT
This sequence comes from Eruca vesicaria subsp. sativa, assembly GCA_932364175.1. Taxonomy (NCBI): domain Eukaryota; kingdom Viridiplantae; phylum Streptophyta; class Magnoliopsida; order Brassicales; family Brassicaceae; genus Eruca; species Eruca vesicaria. Next base: position 46,648 of record CAKOAT010074599.1, read on the forward strand.
GCCGCTGGCACTTCTCGCATTTTCGCGAAAAATCCTCGCAATCTTTAACCATTGTTGGCCAGAAATATCTGTGGCGCTTGATTTTTATTGCGAGATATCTTCCACCGGAATGGTTTCCGCAAGATCCGGAGTGCACTTCCTGCATTATCCGCTGTGCTTTCTCCCCTTGCACGCAAGTCATTAGTGGTCCTCAGAATCTCCATTTGTAAAGTTCTCCGTCAACTACAACATACCGTGCAGCCTGAGTTTTTATTTTCCGGGCCGCCCATTTTTCCGGTTGGAGTTCTCCGTTGGTTATGTATGCGAGAATCATTTCCATCCAGGGGCGACTAAATCCGTAATCAGACTGGTCTCTGACTGGACGGTTTTTGTCTGTTTCGTTCTCCGACTCGTTGATCAGGTTTATAACTATGGGCGGTCCGATGCTCGGATGTTTTAATTCAACAGGAATTACCCTGCTCATACCAGGATCCGAGCTGGATGCCAGGGCGGCCAAGGCGTCTGCCTGGACGTTTTCCGCTCGAGGGATTCTAGTGAGTGTGAATTGTTCGAACTTTTGGGTTAGATCTTTTACTAATATCAGATATGCTTCCATTCTCTCGTCCCTTGCTTCGTACTCTCCGCTGAACTGGGTAGCCACTAGCTGGGAATCGCAGTAGGCGTGAAGGTTACGAATCTTCAGTGAGCTAATCGTAATCCTGCGATCAAGGCCTCATACTCGGCTTCGTTGTTCAAGGCATGGAAAATTAATTGGAACGACTGTTCCAATACTTCTCCCGTTGGGGACGTGAGTTGGATTCTAATCCCAGAACCTTGTTTGGATAATGATCCGTCAACGTATAGGATCCAAGTCAAGTTCAGCTCTTGATTGGACGTGCTTCCCGTCGGGAGTTCCACTATGAAGTCCACGAGTACTTGTGATTTCGCGCAAGTCTTTGCGCGATATTCAATATCGTACTCGCTCAGCTCGATCGCCCATTTTGCTAATCTTCTTGATTGGCTGGGACTATGAAAAATGGTGCAGAGGGGGAACGAAGTGGGCACGATGACGGTGTAAGATTGGAAATACGGTCTTAGTTTTCTTGCTGACATGACCACGGCCAAGGCCAGTTTCTCCATCATCGGATATCGCATCTCCGCGTCCAGTAGTGTCTTACTTACGTAGAAGATTGGCTTTTGTTCGCCGCGTTCTTCCTGGATAAGGATGCCACTCACGGCGGTCGTCGATACTACGATATAGAGGAATAATGGTTCTCCTTCTACGGGTTTCGCGAGTACTGGCGGGGTAGCTAGGTAATGTTTCAGCTGTTGAAAAGCTTTTTCGCATTCTTCAAACCATTCGAACTTTTTTTTTTCCCTTTAAGGTTTCGTAGAAAGGTAGACATTTGTCCGTTGATCGCGAGATAAAGCGGTTGAGTGCCGCGACCCTGCCGGTCAGTCTCTACACTTCGCGTTTCGTTCTAGGAGAAACCATCTCCATCAGTGCCGTGATTTGTTTCGGGTTGGCCTCGATCCCGTGGTAAGTGACGATGTACCCCAAGAATTCTCCGGATCCGACGGCGAACCGACACTTCGCAGGATTCAGCTTCATGTTATGAAGGTTGAGCCTCTCGAAACATTCTTGGGGGTGCACAACATGATCTCGCTCTTCGAGTAATTTCACAAGCATGTCGTCGATGTACACTTCAATTGTTTTTCTGAGTTGTTCGGCGAACATGCGATTGACGAGTCGTTGATAAGTCGCACCGGCGTTCTTAAGGCCGAAAGGCATCACTTTATAGCAGTAAGTCCCGCGATCAGCTATGAATGCGGTTTTCTTCGATCGTCGGGATTCATCATGATCTCGTTGTATCCCGAAAAGGCGTCCATGAAAGATAAGAGTTTGTTCCCCGCGGTTGCCTCGACTAGGTGATCGATATGTGGCAGCGGATAACTATCTTTAGGACACGCCTTATTGAGGTCGCTGAAATCGACGCAAACTCGCCACTTTCCGTTCTTTTTCTTTACGACGACAGGATAGGCGAGCCAGTCAGGATACCAAACTTCTGTGATTGATCCTACTCTAAGGAGTCTGCCGAATTCGCTGTTGACCGCTTCGGCGCGTTCTGGCCCTAGTTTTCGTCTTTTTTGTTTGACGGGTGTGGATGTCGGGTCAACGTTGAGTTCATGACATGTGATGTTAATGTCGATTCCTGGCATATCTTCCGCAGTCCAAGCGAACGTGTTCGAGTTTCGTTTCAGACATGTCAGGAGTTCGACTTTTAAGGTCTCGCTCAGGTTTGCACCGATTTCGACGCAGCGCTCTGGAAAAGCCTCGTCGATGCATACTGAGACGACGGGTTCGCAGGTTGGCTCGCGTTTTACTTTTTGGAAGAAACGTCAACCGGCAGATTTTTTGTTTTAAATCCGCAGCGTAACAAACTTGAGAGGTCCTCCGATTCCCCCCATATCGTCTCGATTCCGCACGGAGTCGGAAATTTAAGACACATGTGGTACGTTGACGGAATTGCCTGCATCGAATTTGACCACAGTGTCCCTACGATTGCGTTGTAAGACATGGGTCGATCGACGAGTTGGAGTTCGACGTTTTTCACTATGCTCCTGGCGCGAACCGTAAGGTTGATCGTTTAGAGGGTCATGGTGATTTCTCCCGAGAGTCCTACTAGCGGGCTTACGTTTTCCGCAATTTCAGACAGATCGAATTCCATTCTCTCGAAAGTATTTTTCAAGATGATATCAGCCGAGCTTTCGGTATCGACTAATATCCTTGCGACATCCATATTCTGGATCGTCAGCTCGATAACGAGAAGATTTTTGAGAGGTTTGATCGAATCAACCGTTGCTCTTTTCTCGAACAAGATGACGTCGCCGTTCAGATTAGGCATATCTTTTCTCGTTCGTTCCAGCGATCATTGTGTAAGAGAATCCGACCCCCCCCCTCCTTCTAGCGTCAAACTGTGGGAACCGAGATTCACACTGTCGATTTTCCGTCAAATATGGAAACTTAGGGAAAACCCTAATTTTCCCGAGATCCTGGATCTCTGCGGAAATCACTAAAACAAACGAAATCAATAGAATATGGATGAACAACGAAGAACAGAGAATTAAGAATTAAGAATCAATATAACTGCCCGGGAAGCTTCTAGCTCGCCCAACGGCGAGCTAGTTGGGACGAGACTAGCTCACCCAACGGCGAGCTAGTCGGGACGGGACTAGTTGGCTTAGCTCGCCGTTGGGCGAACTAGTCGGGACGAGGCTAGCTCGCCCAACGGCGAGCTAAGCCGGCTTGGCTTAGCTCGCCGTTGGGCGAGCTAGTCGTGACGTGACTAGCTCACGTTTTAAGGCGGTTTCTGTTTGTCGCGGATTTGTTCTTTACTCGGGTGATCGTGTAATCGACGTTTGTTTCATTTTCCCGAGATAACGATCTTCCGAGTTTTCCGCAGATTTTCTTTGTTCGGAAATCTCTTTTGGATTTATAAAACAATTCTTCGAGTTTATAAAACGATTCTTCGAGTTTTATAACACGATTCTTTGAGTTTTATAACACGATTCTTTTAGTTTTATAAAACGATTCTTTGAGTTTTATAAAACGATTCTTTGAGTTTTATAAAACGATTCTTTGAGTTTTGCGGAAGGTAATGATTCTATCAGAAGTTATCGTAGACGTTGATTTCGAGATTACGGTTTTTGACACCAACAGTCATCTTCATTTCTTTACTTGAATGATTACTGAATCGTCTTCTTTCTCTTACTTTGCAATAATGCTCATCTTCCATGATACTGTCTTTTCCTTTCTATAGATATCATCCTTTCTCTAATTACTCAAAAAATTCCTCAATCTTTCTTTCTCAAATACTGATGAAGTCCTTTCCCAATGAAGTCTTGTTCCCCATATTTCCAGTCCATAACACTGTCCAATGTCCAGTCCCTCTAAACCTATCTTCACTCTTTCTCTTCGGGTTTGGGTTTTTGGCCTTGAACTCTCTTCACTCTAAAGTTTTCATCCCTTAAAGTTCCGATCAACAAACAAACTTACAAGCTGCAACTTAAAGAACACTTCACAAGCAAGTTAGTCAACAACTAATCTCATAAATAACTAACCAAGCAACCTAATCAAAATAATATCCAAGCATCCTAATAACAATGCTACTCAGCAACCTAATAGTTCTAACCAGCAACCTAGCAATTCAGATTCAAATATCTCAATCCTAGTTTATAAACCATTAATTCCATAGCTGGACGTGACCGGGTTCCCTAATGCCTTTTGTGACTCTTTTTGAGTCAATAAAAATTTAAAACCCGATTAAATCATGAGTTCCGGAAGCATGGACGAAACTATGATCTGATACCACCTTTGTACCAACCCTACACTGTCCTAGACATATGGTCGAACAAGCAGCCAACAATCAAACAATAACATGACCTATCGACCGACCGACACCCAGGGTTGGAGATGAAAGGCTAACCGGCCAGCCAACAATCAAACAAGAAAATGACTGACCGTCCAACCCAACACCATGGTCCGCAAGCGCTACGTGACAAGCTAAGGACGATCTGGTCAGAGTCACAAAATTTACTCCACGACTTAGACCAGTTCATCCACTAACTCGTCCAGCTAAATCAAGGCATAAGGCTTTACAACCCATACCAAGAGTTAACGGTTTCCATTAGCTCGAAGCCTAAGGCTTTTCAACCCGTACAACGACCTAACGTTGTGTTAGACCGGACTAGTCAAGTATCAGAGTACTCATGATGCGCATATAAAAAAAAATACTTTATTGAATCAAGAAATATCCATAGAATCAAAAATAATCCAAGGACTGGTCCTGGCCTAACGCCAAATCGAGTCAGCTAAACACAAATTAAAATACCCTATACAAAAGGCATGAAAATCACTCCGGTGGTCCTAATGTCCAGTTCCATGCTATCCCGGTCATCCATGTCTAAAGATACCTACAATAAGGACAAAAGAGTTGGATGAGTAACCTATTGTCACTCAATGAGTTGGCGGCCTCTACCCGCAACCTAATAACTAACCTAGACAACCCAAATAACAATCAATTTAGCTTAAGCATGCAATCAAAGCTAGGGCTACACAACCAATCCCTAGTTAACCATATATACATCTGAGTTCAGTACTCATGTAGTGTTAGACACTTGGACTAAAAAAGTATCGTTAACAGGTCGAACACGAATCAGATAAGAACATGGTCGGCCAATCAATGATACTGCAAAGCTTCAATGTCCACCACCCTTCATAAGCAATCGCTCAAACAATATAACAATCAACTTCGTGTGTACACTAACAAAATACACACCAAGCCTAATCTGGTACCAAACCCGGAATTAGATCTCCATGTTAGAAACCTGCAAAACAATCAATCACCAATATCACAATAACTAGATAATAACTAACTATGACTCGATCTAATTCGTAACACAGTATATCAGTGTTACACTTACCCTAGGGTTCCATAACCTTATACTCAACACAACACTATAACTCGACACTCTAACCTTGGCCCTGGTGACTTCGTGTTCCTCCTTACCATCGGCACCATCCTAACTCCCTACCACAGAGGCCGGAAGAAGGAATGTTCAACCAACCACGGCCCATAGTCATTCGGGTTACCGCGCGACAGCCCACAGTTCATCAGGTCACTGCCACATTACACCGTTGTGTAATACTCAGCCCTAGGTCATGATCCCGTCTCTATGACTCTTCCCGATACAGCGAATAAGGGGGTTTCGTTGAACCTGTTGGGTACGAGGTTAAGGAAACACTAATCCACCCCCTAAACATTCCTAGCATGGGTGGGTTACACACATGCTGTCGGCCACACACACTTAACAACCAAAACACAACCTTATTCCAGAATCTAGCCTAAGAACATAGATTCTAGAACCTAACTGTCCACAACCTAGCGATATTATATAAACTCAACACTAATCAATAGTACCAGTAGTCCGGCCTCTATGGCCTAAGACACTTAGTACTAACATCTAAGCAAGTAAACAACAATACTTAATAAATAATAACTCAACCAGCTAGTCACTCCTTACCAAGACCTGACTAACCTAAATCAACAAGCATTATATGAACACGCAATAACCCAATCAAACCGTTACCCAGATAATTTAGCCTCCTGCTATGAAACTATCCTTAAAGATAACGGGAACCTGTACTCAACAATATCAACACACAAGAATAGAAAACATGATGCATCTTATCCCTAGTCCTAGTCAGATTATTAACTCAGTCTTAATTCCGTTTCATCTCAGCTTAGCCCTTGCTAAGTTGAGTCCAGTTCATAAATAGGATAACCCTAAGAACTCTACCATGCAATAACGTGAGCATTCTACTCTATATGAATACTCAATCTATATCTTAAGTCCCAAGTGGAACTCAATCAACAACTATCCTAAATTCCAAACGGAATTCAAACATGACCAACTCACAGTGTTCTAGGTGAGAAGCAACTAGTTCATCGGAAAGGACTTAGCCAAAACCCAATTCCCGACTTTAATGGACCAGACCGGAAAAATCATGACTTGTACAGAACCTCTCCTGAGGCAGGACTGGAATGGACTCACCTCGAGAAGAACCATCTCTAGCTGCTAGATAGTCTTTAAGAAATTCCTCGCAGTTTTTCGGTCTTTGGAAATGTCTTAACTTCTAAAGTACCTCACTTCTTTCTCTTTCTCTCTATAACCCACGTCTCTAAGTGTCTTTGTTGTATCTGGGATGAATGAAAACGAACCAGGGGAGCTGGGTATTTATAGAAACCTTCGGCCAGACATACCGCACCATACTGGCGACTATGTGTCAGCCCGCATGCTTCCGGTTGCATGCGTAGTGACACATGGAGCACACATAGGGTGAGGCATGTCTTATATACATGCAAGAGGACACCACTCACGTCCTTATGTCACTCAGCGTGGCTGGATTGCATGTGTCGCAACACATGGGTCGCTACATGTCGATCAGCATGCTTCCGTTGCATGCGCGATGACACTTCGTGCGACGGCATGTCAACCTGCATGTGCTGCTTCAATTTGTGGTGACACCTCGTACTTATGTAGACACTAAGATTCTTGGATGGTTGACACCACGTTAATATCCCTTTGATCAAGCCACCTCGTGCTTCTCGGTCAATTTGCGAGATTCCGACCGTTCCGGTGAATTCTCGACCCGTGATCAATATTTTTCCGCTTCCGTTCTGATGAGCTGAATATTTTTAATAAACTCCAAAATAATTCAGACCTTGGTGAAAAATATTTCCCGACCCTCTGGGCTCCTCTAAAAATTCCATAATGCCAAAATTAGGGTTTGTACCCAATTTTGGGTTTTCTCCGTCGTGCTACGATCCCGTCATGCTTACTTCCCTTCCTGCTTAACTCCCGTCCTGCTTCCGACTTATGATGTCTCTGAAATTATATTCCACTGATACGAAGTTTTGGAGAAAATTTCGTAGTTAAGAAATGTTGTGCTTCTAAAACGTCGAGCTTTTAAACCATCGTGCTTCCAAAAATATGATGCTTCCAAAACGGTCGTCTGATCAATCTAAGCCACTTCTAACAATGGTAGAGCAGCCTTTTTCGACTCATGGTTCACTCACGAAACATTCTTCGACCTTTTCGTACTTCAAAATTTTTCAATCGCTCTGTATCGCCCACGAATCGACCACAAAGTAGCTTCTCGACCAGTCTTCTATTTTTTTTGATCCATGTCAAGTTTAATATGATAAAAACTCAACATTCTTCCAAATATGTAGACTCCCAAAAGCTTGGTTCCGGATCCTGACTTTTACTTTCTTGACCATTTTATCCCGAAGGACGTGTTATCACAATCACATCTCAAATAAATTATGTTCTCTTCTGTATTGATGTTTCCGCAGATGTCCTTTGCTAACTCATCAATATCTTCCTTAGTGTAAGGTGTTGCAAACTTCGTTGGATCTGGTGAAGGCTCGTTATCGACCGATGGTAGGTAGTTACCGTCGATTAATGGTGATCATCTTACTGCAGGTTGACGATGTGCTTGTAATCTGGCTATGTCTGGCTTCATCTCTTCAGTGCACGTAGTTAACCCTCTGATGCTCTCATGAAGTAGTGTGTAGACCTTATCAAGCTTCTTGTTGTAGTCATGTCCTGATCTCTCCTGAGAATCACAATTCCCAAATATCATCTCATTTATCTTACCTTTGGTGTAGAGCTTTGTTACGTGCTCAAATTACCCGGTGGAGCAACTTACTTTCTCAAATAAGAGATCTAAGTAATTAGGGATCGAATCGACAATGAGCTATGGAACCTCTAAATCTAGAATTCTATAACCTTTAAGAAATTAAGATGAAAAGAAATACTTTATTGCCAAGAAACAAGAAAAGTATGCAAAGATTTTCAAGTACAAAAGTAAATAGAACAATAGAAACATTCAAAAGCATAAAAAGCATGTCTAGCCAAACACAATGGCAAAAACTATAAATATGAGTTCCATTAGGTTAAAAACTGTCAGGGGCATTATTGTAATATTGGGAAGAGTTGGGCTTCAAATCGGCCAAGTTGGACTTGTTCTCCACGCATCATATCGATCGATGGTACATGGTGTACATCGATCGATGGAGTATCTTGACTTCATCTTCGATAGAAGCGTCATCGCTCGATTACACAGGGTTTGTATCGATCGATATGTGTCCTTATTGTCTGATCTTCATAGTAATCTCAGAAAACTCTCCTTTAAGCTCCAAAAGGGCACCTAAATCATCACTTTACTCCAAAATTCTCCTGAACCTGAAAACATACCTAATAGACTCCAAAACACATATAAAACTCATAAAAACATATCAATACCATGGCTAAAAGCGGGTCAAAATCATGGTATATCAACTCCCCTAGACTTAACCTTTTGCTTGTCCTCGAGCAAACCATTAGTCTCTTTTGAAAGAAGTTTTAAAAACAGTAGGGACTCAATAAAATCTTTAGCTCCAAAATCATCACTTCTACTTTGTTGCAAGACACATCTCATATTACTAATTACAGAAGTACATTATACCATATCCTAGCTTAGCAACCAAATGCATCCCCTCTACTGATTTCATTTATTGAGTCCCTAAACAATCATGTCTGTCTATCCCCTCTACTGATTTCATTTATGCATAAGATAAAGGTGTAGGCTTTACCTTGGGAGTATCGATCAAAGAACACTTGTATTCAACTCATACAAGTTTCAAGCATTCTCATCCTGATTCCTTTTCTCTCTTTATTCCCCTTCTCTGAATCCCAAACTTTCTTTTCTTTTATTTCAATCCCATTGAACAATTAATGTTCATCTTATTGATCTTTCAACTTTTGTAGTCTCTTTTTTTTTTTTTGACAAAGTCTACGCAAATAGTGGGGTCATAGGTAATGTACCTCTCCCTCGCTTCCACAATGTGTGATCATTCCTTTGATTTAGAATAGTGGGGTCATGGGTAATGTACCTCTCCCTCTGTCTCTCGGGAAATCATCTCAATCTTTTATTTTCTTTTCTTTATGGGATGCTAAAGGAAGGAGAGAAGGAAACCAAATTTTTTTGAGACTTTTACCTTCCAGACTTGCATGAGGATTACGATCCCTTGTATACCAAGCCCCAAGACAAGCAATAGCTGTCAGGTTAGGTTGGAAATCAGCTTTGGTTCTTCCAAACAATCATGAAAAGTGTTGTCATCATAGGATGATCGGTGATCCACTTTAGCATCTATAGTACTTTCTGCAATCAACAGTTCTAAGAATGGCGCTAAAGAGTAGTAAGCTAAAAAGAATTTTTTTTTTTTTTTTTTGAAATATTTTTGTCCCTTTCTGGACTCAATAAAACCAATTTTTGAAAACTTTTTTAAAGAGATCAAATAGGTAAAGTAGCATCAGTAATTCACTCCCCCCAGACTTAATCATACACTTTCCTCAGTGTATAACTAGTCGGAGTTAGAGCATAAGAAATAATAAATGTGGAACTGATATCAAAATTGTGAACGATATACCTGACCGATGTTAGTATCGATCGATAGTGAGTCACTTCCATCGATCGTCATGGATAGGAGTATGTCGGGCGATGTAGACAAGGTCTCATCGGTCGATAGAGGTAGTGATCGTGTAGCTATGTTCCTAAAAACAAATAAAAACGAAAGTAATAAGTAAAAATAGAATAAAACTAAGTAAGATAATACCTAACAGTGGGTTGCCTCCCACTCAGCGCTTATTTAAAGTCATTTAGGTTGACTATGGAGGTATGGTGACTAGTGAGGTGGGTTGCAGGTACTTGTTGGGAAACAAGTATCCTCCTTATCTTGTGATTCTTCAAACAATGAAGTTAAAAAGCTTCTTGTGGCTTTCTCGCTTCGGTTCATACTAGCTTGCAAACCATGGACCTCATAGTGGATTCTCTGTAACCACTCCTCAATGCTTGATAAACTGCACTCATGTCACCAGTGTTGCTGTAGGTGTTCTCTGTCTTGTGATTCTTCAAACCATGAAGTTAAAAAGCTTCTTGTGGCTTTCTCGCTTTGGTACTTGTTGGGAAACAAGTATCCTCCTTGTCTTGTGATTCTTCAAACCATGAAGTTAAAAAGCTTCTTGTGGCTTTCTCGCTTCGGTTCATACTAGCTTGCAAACCATTTACCTCATAGTGGATTCTCTGTAACCACTCCTCAATGCTTGATAAACTGCACTCATGTCGTCCAGTGTTGCTGTAGGTGTTCTCTGGATCAGTACTCATCGGCATGGGGTTCAGGTTTTGGGTATTGTGCACAGGCGATAGGGTGGTATCGATCGATATTGGTGTATTCCTGTCGAGATCTGGATGGATGCCCGTCGGTCGATGGGTGTAAAGGCTCGTCGATCGATGCGGATTGGGCAGGTTGGTTGGCGAGCTGGTTCTTGATATTTTTGATCTGCTGCTGAATATTCTCCACTGGGCATTTCAGATCTTGAACATCACCTTGTACCGGCCACCAAAACATGTCTAGTGATCTATGTGCATCCTCTTCACAGAATTCAATAGTTCTAGAGATATCTCTTTTGGCTTCTTCAAGTTCTTCTCTGGTACAATAGTCTGGTACGGGTTTATCGATCGATGTGTTCGGTATATCATCGATCGATAGCTTCTGTAAGTGACTCTCGATAGGTGCGTCAAAGGTCGTGTCGATCGATGTTGATGGGGCTGCATCGGTCGATGGTCGTCTCTGAGATTCAAGTTCTTTTCGAAGTGCATCCACCTCTTCTTGTAGGGCTTTTCTCTCCTTGCGAGCGAAGTCATTGCTGGAAGTGTTCCATAGTAGTTCTCCTTGAAGTCTCGAGATGACTTTCTCATGTTCAAAACTCAACCCTGCTTTCTCCCAGTTGTGTTCACTGGTTCTTTCATTCAGCATGTGTGTGACTTCAGCTTGTGTGTAGAGCTTGCAAGCTGGAACTCCTTTAGTGAACTGTTCAGCATGATCCGGTAGACAGATACAAGAGCGCTCAAACATTGTGGCTCTATTAAGCAGCTTCTCAATGTCTTCTTTGTAGACATGTATGATGTTACCATTGATGCTTCGTGCATAACCACTCTCATCTCTGTAGACACCAAATTCGTCCTTTTTTTCCCAGGAGAAACGACGAACTCCATGTTTGAAGGCTCTCTTCCCAAGCTTCTGATGTATATCGATCGATGCTCTCTTCCTTGTATCGATTGATAGGCGTTGAGTTGCTGGTTCTACTGAGTTGGAATGAATATCTTTTGCACCATCTTGTTCATGAGATAGGTGGTGCTGATCGTTCCGGTGGATGGGTGGTTGTATATAGGGACTGATTGGTCCATTAGCCATCTGCAGGATGTCTGCAACGTCTTCTGTGGATATTAAAATGATTCTTCCATCTAGTGCTCGTGCATGACCTTCTGGATCCTTGAAAATACCATATGCATACGGAGTTAGTAATGTGAAATCGATTCTATGGGTATGTACCTCAGATGGTGTAGATGATGTATCGATTGATGGTGGAGTTGGTGCATCGGTCGATCTGTTGAGGAACATGTCGGTCGATGGCTGGTGCTCTGTGTCGGTCGATACGGGTGCTTCAGGTCGGATCGCGGATGGTAGTGGTGCTGTATCTACTGCAAAACTCTCATGATAACTGCTCGCCCAGCTTCCAATCGAGTAATCTCCGTCTTGTGGTTCGTGTGGGACATAGACTTCTGTGCAGTAAGGTTCGTCGCTCGTTCATTCAAAACGTCGTTTGAGCGATCTGGGTTGGGGCATATCGGTCGATGGAGAAGGGTCTCCATCGATCGATAGTCGGAAGATGCAAGGTAAGAAGGTACATCTGGCCTTGTTTAGGCGAAGAGATCTAGACTCGGTGGCTCGTTCCTCTTCATAATCTGCATCGTACTCATCAGTGGTGCCAAAATCGCTGTCTGGAAACTCTTCCTCGATATTGGGGAACAACAGATCGATTATTGACACGGTGCATCCATCGGTCGATTCGGGCTGGCTGGTATCGGTCGATGGTAGAAGACTGCCATCGGTCGATACGTCAGGATCGGTTTCATACTCGGCCATGGAATCATACTCGTGGGCACAGAAACATGTTGCGACGAGTGCTGGGTTCTTCATCCTTGGAAACTTGATGACTGGAACATGATTGTAGTGGATGGTAGGGTTGATGAGTGTTAGACAGAGCTTGTTGGTTTTGAGATCACAAATGGCTCCAACTGTGGCTAAGAAGGCTCTTCCAAGTAGTAGAGAAGTCTTGAAGTTGGGCTTGTTGGCCAGGACATGGAAGTCTGTAGGAATTAGGGCATCTCCAATCTGTACCTCAAGGTTTCTAACTATTCCTCCAGAGTTCTGTTGAGAACAATCCACAAAGATGAAGGATTCTTCACTAGGCTCGATCTTCAGACCAAGCTGGTTTGCCATAAGCTTGGGTAGGATGCTGACTCCAGATCATGTATCACATAGGGCACGAGGGAACTCAACACCTCTGATAGAACATGGTATTGTGAACTTCCCTGGATCGCTCTTCTTCTCCAGTGTGGTCTTCTTTTTAAGATTATCTCTGACTTGATGAAATATCCTCCTTATGTCTTCTTCTGTCTCTCTTGTTTCTCTGAAAAACATCCACAATCTGTGTGAAAAGTAGGCTTCTTCGAAAGGTTTCTCTTTAGGTATTTTGAGAACACTTTTTCTGAAGCTTGACAATTCTTTCTCATTAGCTTCCCTTTTATAAGGCTTCGGTATCTTCTCTTTCCTTTTTCTGAGAACTCTTCCAGTAGTTTCCTATTCTATCTCCATGGGCTCAAAGATATTCGTGGGTCTCTCCAAGATGGCTTTCTAAGGGTTTCTAGTAGTGTAATACCGCTCCCGGAATATGTCAATACGTGCACCATCTATCTTGGGGAGTTGCACTCGGCGTTGGGGTACCGTGTATCGGGCGACACTGACTGGAGTGCGTCGGTCGATATCATGGTCTTCCTGTCAATCGATAGGAGGGTAATCATGTTGGTCGATGTCTTGCGGATCGATCTTGACAGGGACGGGCGGATGTGGGTGACGTGCTGCGAAAGCTTCTTGAGTCATAGTCTGGACGGTACTGCACTCGTACGGGTACTCGTCTAAGTCCATCGATCGACACTCATCAAAGTTGATCGATCGATGTGTATGGGAACGTATCGGTCGATGATAGTGGGGTGATATCGATCGATAGTAGTCGCGAACGAAGTCTCTCTCATCACCAGATTGCTGAATCTCTTCTACTACCTCTTGCCAGAAATCATCATCTAGGATGGCATTGATGTTATTGTTGTTGGCAAGCTCCTGCTTCTTTAGGGCTTCTACTGTCTTAAACACCTGAGTCTCCAGTTTCTTCATATGGGTTCTTAAAGCATTTAGCTCTGTTTGGAGGGTGTTGTAGACGGAGTCGATCTTCCCATTGAAGTTTGTCTGAAGTTTCTGCTGACTCTCAAGGACCTTGTCAAGCATCTCCTCCAGTTTAGTATCTTGGGTGGGTGGGTGTGGGTTGGAGTAGAATGAGTTTCCATAGCTCTAGTTGTTGTTGGGGTTGCTGCTACTGAAGGTGTTGGGCTTCTGTGAGTTCTGGTTGAAGTTGCTTCTCTGGCCTGTGTAGTTTCTGTATCCTCCTTGGTTACCAGACCTCTGAAAACCAGCTCCAGTGACCCAGTTCACATCTTCTTCTATATAATCTTCACCTACAGTCTCTGCATCCTCCACTGAACAGATCCACTTGTTTAGTAACTTCTGAATGGTATCCAGCTGTACTTGTACTTCATTGATGTATTCCTTCCCAAGGAATGATGTAGCTTTTGTCTTCATGAAGTTCTTCGTGCTGTTGCTGGAAGCTAAATTATCAATTAGCTTCATAGCCTCTTGTGGATTCCTGGTGTTGAAGTTGCCTTCACTAGCTGTATCAAGAGCTCTCTGATAATCCAATGTGATGCCTCTGTAGAAAGTGCAAAGAAGTTGCACTTTGTTGAAACCGTGGTGTGGGCAATCTCTTTGGTAGGACTTGAATCTGTTCCATGCATCTTTGAATGATTCTTCAGGATTCTGAGTGAACGTAGCACTCTTTTTCCTCCATTCTTCAGCGTGTGACTCATCAAAGAAGTTACGTAGGAATGCGTTCTTGATGTCACTCCAGGTTATGAGAGAACCTGGTGGTAGTTGTCTAAGCCACTGCAAACCTTCTCCAGATAGAGAGTATTTAAAAAGCTTGCAGAGAAGATAGTCTTTAGGGACTCCATTGGCTTTTATGACAGTTATGAGATCCTCAAACCTCTCCAGATGGTCCATAGGATGCTCATTGGACAACCCACAGAAGGGTATTTGTCCTACAAAGATGTAGTACTGCGGCTTAAGCTTGAAATCTCCTCTCTGAATAGCAGGAGGGCGGATGGCTGATCGGTTTGAATAGAACTGATCTGGACGGTTATAGTCAGCCAAAGATCTAGCTTGGTTAGCCTCTTCTACAGGTTGAATGATGTATGTAGGTGCAGTCTCTTGCTCAGGTATGATCTCCTTCTGAGCGTTCAGCTTCTGACCTGCTGCATTACGCAGGTGACCTTCTCAATCACGCAGGTCTCCATTCTCATCGGTAGTGAGAATAATAGGCGCTACCATGTCTCGCCGGTTAGTATCGATCGATGTAAGATGAGGTATATCGATCGATGTCGGATGAAAGGTATCGGTCGATGAACGGTTGTTGATGTCAAGCGATGTGACGGTGAGAGTATCGGTCGACGTTGAAGGTGTCTCGGTCGACTGTCGTAGGCAAGTATCGGTCGACAGGGATGTGTTGATGTCGATCGATGAGGAGCGTAGGTCTTTGCGGATGCTACGTTCCAAGCCGTGAGGATCTTCTGAGTACAAAAGGTGTTTGTTCTTGTTGCTTCTAGTACTGTTGGGCATGTACCTGAAAAAGACAAGAAACAATTTTTGGTGTCAGAAGATAATTAAACAATAAAAGAAAAATAACCTAGACCTAATCAGATTAAATCTAATGTTTTCAAAGTTCCCCGGCAATGGCGCCTAATTTGGTATCAATCAAATGTTTAACCCTAAGAAGTAAATTACTCTCTCAAATAAGAGGTTCAGTTGTAGTACTTAGGGATCGAATCCACATGAAACTAAGGAACACAATAGATGTAATCCTAAATGATTATGTTAGGTTGAATAGGTTTAAAACAGTAAAATTGCAGTTTTGTAAGCAATGGTAAGTTGCTTAAGAGAATGGGTTTTAGGTTTGAAACAATAAAAGAAAGTAGTTAGATTCAAGGTTGCTATTCAGATAATCAGGATTATAATGCTATAGATGTTTTAATGAATTGCTTGCAAGATAGATGAGAACTTTGATTCTTAGATAGATCTAATAGCAGTCGCTAAATAGACACATCCATTGATCTTATTGCCAGCAATATCGACCGATGGTAAGATCCCCATGTCGGACGATATAAGTTGCTGTCGATCGATTACTCTATAGGAGTATCGATCGATATAGCATAAGATCGAATCGAAACTGTGTTCACCAAGATCATAGACCGGCTCTTGCACAACCCTAGAGGATCTAAGCTCATGCCAAATGATTTCAGGACAATGATTAACAAGTTAAATCACATCCATGATCATACTCTAGATAGCTACTCTAGAGTAAGCATTAGGGTTCATTTGAATAATGAATATCAACAATTCAACATCCATAGTTGGGGCTAATCCCTCATAACTATTTGAACCCTAAATCTAATAAAGAAGTCTACTCAGACATAGCTGAGAGATTCTTAACAACAAGGTAGTAATAAAAACTCATAAATTAGAAGATTGAACTTTTGGTTCTTCGAACAACAAATCTCTTTGTGTGTTTCTTCTAAATCTAGAACTCTATAACCTTTAAGAAATTAAGATGAAAAGAAATACTTTATTGCAAAGGAACAAGAAAAGTATGCAAAGCTTTTCAAGTACAAAAGTAACTAGAACAGTAGAAACATTCAAAAGCATAAAAAGCATGTCTAGCTAAACACAATGGCAAAAACTATAAATATGAGTTCTATTAGGTCTAAAACTCGTCAGGGGCATTATTGTAATATTGGGAAGAGTTGGGCTTCATGTCGGCCAAGTTGGACTTGTTCTCACGCATCATATCGATCGATGGTACATGGTGTACATCGATCGATGGAGTATCTTGACTTCATTTTCGATAGAAGCGTCATCGATCGATTACATAGGGTGTGTATCGATCGATATGTGTCCTTATTGTCTGATCTTCATAGTCATCTCGAAAAACTCTCCTTTAAGCTCCAAAAGGGCACCTAAATCATCACTTTACTCCAAAATTCTCCTGAACCTGAAAACATACCTAATAGACTCCAAAACATATATAAAACTCATAAAAACATATCAATACCATGGCTAAAAGCGGGTCAAAATCAGGGTATATCACCTGAGTACCCAAAGCCTCAATCTTGGCGTCCGATCTTTGTAGATGGAATCAATGTTCCCATTAAAATCTACTGTCAGCCTGTGCGGTACTTCAAGAACCTGATCAAGCATGGCTTCAATCTTGTTCTCCTGAGTCTATTGTGGTGGATTCTTGTAGTTAAAATTTCCATAGCCTTTGTTGTTGCTGTAGCTGTTCTAGGGTTTCTGATATTGTGGATTCTGGTTGAAGTTACTCCTCTGACCATTACCACTGAAGTTCATGTTTCCAAAGTGATTCCCAGACCTCTGAAATCAAGTTCCTTCAATGTAATTCACATCTGCTCCTAACTCAGGATCCATATCTTCTGCATCTTCAGCTGAGAAAAACTGTTTCATAAGTAGCTGGTTGACGCTGTCTAACTTAGCTTTTACTTCATCCATCTGTTCCTTACCAAGGAATGCTACAGATTTCCTCCTTTCAGAATAATTGTTCTTTATGCTGTTGTTGTTTCCTAGATTCTCGATAAGTCTCAGAGCTTCTTCTAGATTCTTGGTGTTAAAGTTTCCATCGCTTGCTGTATCCAGAGCCATCTGATACTTCAGAGTGATTCCTCTAAAGAAAGTGCTGAGCAGCGGCACTTCATTGAATCCATTGCGTGGGCAATCGTGCTGGAAGAACTTAAATCTAAGCCAAGAGTCTTTGAAGGACTCTCCAGGTTTCTGTGTGAAGGTAGCAGTCCTGCTCCTCAGTTCTTCAGCATGTGCCTCATCAAAGAAATTGCGCAGAAACGCATTCTTGATGTCATCCCAGGATGTAAGAGATCCCAGTGGTAGCTGCTTGAGCCAATGTGCAGCATCTCCAGCAAGTGAGAACTTGAAGAGCTTGCACAGTAGGTAGTCCTCAGGGACTCCCCTAATTGTAATAGCAGCGATGAGATCCTCACAGTAGGTAGTCCCCATAGGATGCTCATGCGGTAACCCACAATAGGGTATCTGTGCCACAAGTGTGTAGTATTGGGGCTTTAGCTGGAAATTTTCCCTCTTGACGTCTGGAAGAGGAATAGCTGACATGTTGGCATAGTACTGGTCTGGACGGTTGTAGTCTGCCAAGGTCTTGGGTCGAATGGCCTCATCAGTATCAGGTTCAAGGATTCCATTCCCCCGAGTATCAAGTTTCTGAGCTGTTGCATCACACAGATGACCTTCCTAATCATACAGGTCTCCATTCTCGTTCGCAGTTAATATCAGAGGAGCAACCATGTCTTGCGGCTGAATATCAATTGATGTACGATGAGCAGTGTCGATCAATGTCAAGCGATCAGAATCGGTCAACGAAGATTTGTTGGTGTCGATTGATGTCAAGTGATCAGAGTCGATCGACGAAGAGTTGTCGGTGTCAATCAATGTGGAAGCGAGGTCGGTTGTGGTCTGATGAGAAACGGTCGATATGTGACTAGTGCTATCGATCAATGTGGACCGTAAGTCTTTGCGGATCGAATGTTCAAAGCTTGCTGGATCTTCTGAAAGTAGCAGTTGTTTTTCCCAGTTGCTTCTGGTTATGCTATGCATGCACCTGAAAAATCAAGAAAAAAGTTTATCAGAAGATGACAAAGATAAGAAAAATAAAAACCTAGATTTATTAGACTAAATATAATGGCGATCAAAGCTCCCCGGAAACGGCGCCAAGAAGAACTTACTCTCTCAAATAAGAGATCTATTGTAGTACTTAGGGACCGAATCCACAAGGAGCTATGGTACCTATTAAATCTAATCAAGCAATAAAACTAGGTAAATATAAATAGTAAATAGGAAATATTCTAATTGAGCAAGACAATTACTCGACAAGAATGGAATGAGGGTTTTGGACTAAATTGGAAAGGTGTT
Organism: Eruca vesicaria subsp. sativa; assembly: GCA_932364175.1. Taxonomy (NCBI): domain Eukaryota; kingdom Viridiplantae; phylum Streptophyta; class Magnoliopsida; order Brassicales; family Brassicaceae; genus Eruca; species Eruca vesicaria. The sequence goes on from CAKOAT010074599.1 coordinate 65,469, forward strand.
TGACTTAGGGATTTTATTCAGGTGTTGAAGATTATAATCCTCTAGGTTCTATCTAGTTGTTTGCATGGTAATAAAGAGCATTAACTATCTTAACAACAGATTTACTAAACTCTCATTTGACAAATAAGTCTATTCACTAGACTATTATCGACCAAAACAAGAATGTCCGATCAATGACAGTTTCGATCATTTATTCTATAAGAATATCGATCGATTCAATTTACTCGACGTTGATCAATTTACAATGGGAATATCAATCGATGCAGCTATTCAAGTGTTACACGCGAGTTAATAAACACTCACTATGGATCCCTAGATCAAAATTTCGCTCTATCTTTAGTAAAATCCTAGTTTAATCAGGATGTATTCAGAACTATCATAGTTATTCAAGGATGTTTAAACAACCTAACAATCCAAGATTCATGTTTCTAGTTAGCAAGTCTAGAACAAGCATTAAGAACATCCTATTAATGAATACCACAACAAGCGATCTATAGTTGGGGCTAATCCCACTAACCTATTTAAACCCTAATTCTAACAAGTGAACTATTCAGACATGGCTAAGAAATTCATAGCACAAGCAAAGTAATAAAATTGCATGGTATTAGATAGATAGATAAAAAACAATGGAGTTCCAATCACAAATCTCTCTGTTGATCTTCTCTCCCAAACTAAAAATCCTAAAAACCTTTTGCTGTGAAAAGAATACAAAAAAACTCTTTCTTTGTCTCTAACAATTTGGCAGAGTATATAAAATTGTGTTAAAACTCGTCAGGGGTAAAATCGTCATTTGGTGATGTTTGGGCTTCAAGTTGGCTTGTCTCGCGAGCTGGTCCTCCGTGCCTTCGGTGTCGATCGATCATGCTAGGTTCATTTCGATCGACATGAGTCACTCCATGTCGACCTCGATCGACATGAGTCACTCCATGTCGACCTCGATCGTCTTTGTCGATTCCAAATCGAGTGATTTCTCCAATTCTCTCTAAAATGCTCCAAAGATATCACTTTCTTTCAAAATACCTATAAATAGGCTTAAAATCTTCTATAATATAATAACGTGTATTGATCGATGGCCTTCGTGATTGTTGACTCGGCGTTTCTGAAGGCTCGGCGTTCAAATTCAGGTTTCCTATTGATCGATTGAGAATAATGTGTATTTATCAATGGCCTTCGTGATTGTTGACTCTGAGGATGAATATCAAATTGCTTCTTACTTGAATCTGGATTGTTGTCTTGTTGATTGATGAACTCGTACGTTTCTTTTGTCATCTGGAGTATGGTTGGAATATCTTTTGGATTGTTGTAAAATTCATCTATTTGGTGTCCTTGCTTGACCTTTTGAGTCCCTGAGAATACCAAATATCTGGTGTTAGATACCCATAATGTTTAAAAGAACTTATATGATTTGCAGATGGATTTTTATAGTAAATATCGATCGATGTTGCGATGCCTCTATCGATTGATCTGCGGATGCGGTTTCAACTGCAAAGCTCTGTTGAAGATGGTTATCAGCCCAACTACCAATCGTGTAGTCTCCATCTTGCACGTTATTGATTGATTCTGCATTCCATGATATATAGTAATTTGGAGAACTCTTTCTTCTTCAGAATCAAGACAATTGTATTCAATACTCTCTTCTGCTCTGTAGTCTTTGTCAAACTCATCAAGATCATCCCCTTCTGAGGGTTTTGCAGTGTCGACATCAAAAATCTCATGCAGTGATAAGGTGGTGAAAGTAGGATTCAAATTGTGGGGTAGAGGAAATCGTCTATGTCCAGGATTTTCGTCGATCGATGGTTGAGAAACATAATCGTTCGATAGAGTAGTCGATTATCTATGCACGTGATTGAGAATCCTTTCATCTCTGATATACCATGATTTTGACCCACTTTTGGTCATATTTTCTATATGTTTTTATTATAATTATCTATGTTTTGGAGTCTATTAGGTATGTTTTCAGGTTCAAGAGCATTTTGTGGTAAAGTGATGATTTAGGTGCCTTTTGGTGCTTAAAGAAGAGTTTTCCAAGATGACTATGAAGATCCGACATAAGAGACACATATCGATCGATACACACCCTGTGTAATCGATCGATAACGCTTCCGTAGAAGTTGAAGTCGAGATACTCCATCGATCGATGTACGCAATGTACCATCGATCGATACAGAGTGTGATGAGCAAGATTTATTTGGCCAACTTAAAGCCCAAGTTCTCACCAAATTACAAGACTGCCCCTGACGAGTTTTTAACCTAATTGTACTCCCTATTTATAGCTATGCCTATGAGCCTTAAAAGATATGAAGTTTTGAACCAAGTTTTGTATTCTATTTTATACTTAGCAATAAAAGCATTTTCTTTTCTTCTTATTCTTTTGCTATGAATCTCTTGGCTATGTCTGAGTAGATTCATATGTTAGATTTAGGGTTCAAATAGTTATGAGGGATTAGCCCCAACTATGGATTGTTGAGTTGTTATATTCATTATCCAAATGAACCCTAATGCTTACTCTAGACTTGCTACCTAGAGTATTGATTATGGAGTGACTAATCTAATAGTCATCTTCCTGAAATCATTTGGCTAAACCCAGACTCTATTAANGATTCATATGTTAGATTTAGGGTTCAAATAGTTATGAGGGATTAGCCCCAACTATGGATTGTTGAGTTGTTATATTCATTATCCAAATGAACCCTAATGCTTACTCTAGACTTGCTACCTAGAGTATTGATTATGGAGTGACTAATCTAATAGTCATCTTCCTGAAATCATTTGGCTAAACCCAGACTCTATTAAGGCAAGATGCGACAGCCGGTCTGATAGAAATTCTCGGGTGAACAAAGTTCGATCCGATCTGATACTTAATATCGATCGATACTCCTCCAGAGTTATCGATCGACGACAGCTTATATCGATCGACACTGCGATAGCAACATCGATCGATGCAGTCGGCAATCAGATCAATGAACGAGTCTAACTAGCGACAGCTATAGATTTGTCTAGGGATTGAAGTTCTCATATATTTGCAAGCAATTCGTTAAGACATCCATAGATTTATAATCCTGATTTTATGAATAATAACCTTGAATCTAACTATTTCTCTTTATTGTTTTCAAACCCAAAACCTATTTTCCTTAGAAACTTACCATTGCTACTTATTTTATTTACTGTTTTAAACCTTTTTCAACCTAGCTTAATCACTTAGGATTATATCTTTTGTGACTCTAGTTCCTTGTGGATTTGATCCCTAAGTGCTACGATTGAACCTCTTATTTGAGAGAGTAAAATCACTCCTTAGGTTAAACATTTGAGTGACATCAATCTTCTCGAGCAAAATCATACTCAATAGCTTCTTCTTCTTTGTAATACTCATTGTATTCCTCTGTAGCTGGATCATAGTGCTCTGATGGTTAACCGGTGTTGATTGCTGAAATAGGTTGATAGTAGTCATTTTCCCAACTATCAATAGAACCTTCTAGGAAATCATCCATCCTCTAGTCGAAATTTCTATCGATCGATGTGTCTAATAGATAGTTGATTGATTCCTAATGAAGATCATTGTCGATCGGCGAAGCAGTGTGTGTATCGATCGATTCCTTGTACTATGTCTCGTATTCATCTGCACAATAGCATGCTGAAACGACTTTGATGCTGTCTCTACGTCCTATTGAGGGCCTCTGGCACTTAGCAACACGTATTGGGTCATAGTAGACGTGTGGATCTATTAGGGTTAGGCACAACTGGTTGGTCTGCATGTTACAAACGGTCCAACAATTTCCATGAATAATCTCCCAAGTAGTAGAGAAGAATTGCAGTTCAGCTTGATGTCCAAAACATCGAAATCAGCTGGGATTACGGCATTACCAATCTGCACATCCAGGTCTCTGATGATTCCTCCTAAGTTCCTCCAAGAAAAATCCAGAAAAGTGAATGATTCTTTTGATGGCTCTATCTTTAGATCTATGTGATCTTCCATAACCTTTGGTACGATGCTGACTGAAGCTCATGTATCACATAAAGCATGTGGAAACTCGATACCCTTAACCAAACCGGGTATTGCAAACTTCCCTAAATCACTCATCTTCTTCAATGTAATCGTGTTCCTCATCTTGTCTCCGATCTTGTTGAAGAATCTCTCAATGTCTTGTTCTGTTTCACAAGTTTCTTTGAAGAACATCCACAATATTTGGGTATAATAAGCTTCCTCGAATGGCTTATGTATGGGAATCCTAAGGACTATTTTTGTAAAACTATCCAGTTCTTTCTCGTTGACTTTCCTTTTTAGATGTTAAGAACCTTTTCTTTCCTTTTTCCAAAAGGTCTTACTGTTTTGATATCGTCAACTTCATGGTTAAAACGTGTGTTGATGTCATATGTCGTGTGCCTGAGTGCTTCAAGTCGTGTTGCATCAATCGGTGATGTATGCACTCATTAGATAAGAGGGGCATGTCAAATGATGGGTGCTGCTAAGTATTGATCGTCATCTGTATCCTGGTATCGATCGACTGCTGGTGATATGGGTTGATTGATGTTGAGGTGAAAGGTATTGGGTGGGTATGGGTGTTTTGCCGTGAAATTATTTTGGGTCATGGTTTCACAGCATTGCATGACACAACAGACTCTGAGGGAGTCGTTGACCGATGATGATAAGGTTCCATCGATCAAGATTCATTGGAATCCATCGATCAATGGCTGTGTCCTGGCGTCGACCAACACAAATGCGATCCGCAAAAACTCATTGAGCTTTCAACTTTGAAATCTCCTTCCTGAAGTTTCTCATACTAAACCACTTGCCAGAAATCATCATCTATGATGGCATTCACGTGGTGTTTCATCATCTCACCTCTTATTCCTTTTCCTAGGGCTTTCTGCCTCTTAACAACTTCTCCTATCTGAACTACCTGCATCTCCAGCTTCTTCGTATGAGTGCTCAAAGTCTCAAAAATTTTGGTCAGGATGTTGTAGACAGAGTCAATCTTCCCATTGAAATCCACTGTGAGCTTCTGCTGACCTTCAAGCAACTGATCAAGCATAGCTTCTATTTTGCTCTCCTGAGTCTGTGGTGGTGGATTCTGGTAAGATGATCTTCCATAGCTCTGGTTGTTGTTGCTGTAGGATCTCTGGCACTGTGAATTATGGTTGTAAGTACTTCTCTATCCATTCCCGTAAAATTTTATGTTTCCATACTGGTTTCCAGACCTCTGAAATCCAGTGCCACTAATGAAGTTCAAATCTACCTATGTTTCTATGTAGTCTTCCATTCCTACAGCTACATCTTCTGCAAAACAAACTACTTTCTGAGAAGCTTATGGGAATTATCCAGCTTTGCCTTCATTTCTTCCATTTGTTCCTTCCCAAGGACAGCATCAGATTTTTTTCTTTCAAAATCAGCATTCTTGGTACTATTGCTAGACGTCAAGTTCTCAATAAGTCTCACAGCCTCTTCTGGATTCTAGTGTTGAAGTTTCCTTAACTAGCTGCGTCTAGAGCCATCTGATACTGCAGAATAATGCCTCTGCAGAAAGTGTTGAGCAATTACACTTCATTGAATCCATGGTGTGGAAAATCTCTCTGACAAGACTTGAATCTGATCCAGGAACTCTTAAATGTCTCTTTAGGTTCATCTCTGAATGTAGAATTTTTTCCTTCACAAGTCTTCAGCACGTTACTCATCAAAGAAATTACGTAAGAAACATTATTTATCTATGCCCATGATGTGTTGGTCGATGTCGGGTGAAGAGTATTGGGCGACGGAAGGGTGGTTTCGGTCGACGGTCGGTCGATGAACAAGTGTTGCTATCGAGCGATGCAGAGAATTTCTCTTTGCGGATTGAATGTTCCAAACTAGCAGGGTCTTCTGAGAGTAGCAGTGATCTTTCTTTATTGCTTCTGGTATTTCTGGGCATGCACCTTAAAGAACAAAATAAAATAAAATTCATAGAAAATAAATAAAATTAAATAAAAAGAAATCTAATCGGGGTGGTCAAAGCTCCATGGCAAAGAAATCTAAAAACAAATTCTTAGAAATTAAATAAAATTAAATAAAAATAAAAATAAAATCTAATGGTGGTCAAAGCTCCACGGCAATGGCGCCAAATTTGATATGTCACTCAAATTACCCTAAGAAGTGAACTTTATTCTCTCAAATAAGAGGTTCAGTTGTAGTACTTAGAGATGGAATCCACAAGGAGCTAGGATACACAATAGATCTAGTTGGGGTTATTAAGCTAGGTTGAAAGTGTTTAATTTAAAAGACAGTTTTGAAAAAAGTAGTTGTTCGGTTGGTTTGAAGTAGATTTGTAAAGATATTAGGAAGGTAGCTAGACTTAGGGTTTCTGTTCAGAATCAGGACTATAAAGATCTAGTAGTTTAAGTTGGAGGGTATGTTAAAGCTCAACTAGATTACAATCCATCAGCGTGTCGCATTTTAGACTGTCTCATGACAAGATCTATTGATGTCAATTGTCGCAATTTTAACCAATATATAGTGTCGATCGATGACTCAATAGGAGTAACGATCGATACGCCTTTTGAAAACGTCAATAGAAGATTCTATATGAAGGTCGATCGATCGGCTTCTAGATTAATGCTTTATGCGCGGGTTTAATAATGATCAATTCAAATCATTCAATCAACAGGTTTCTAGTTAGCTATTCTAGAACACGAGCATTAAGATCAATCATATTAATGAATACCACAACTTAATTATATATTTAGGCTAGTCCCTCATAACCTATTTGAACCTTAAATCTAACAATAGAACTACTCAGACATAGCAAAGCAATTCATGACAATAAAGAGATAAGAAAACTGCATAGATAAATTGTTGGGGTCAAAATCGGTAACGACGGAATCAACGACTAAAACTTTCTGAAAATTCAAGAATAAGTATTAAAACACGAAAAAGTGTCTAGAATAAATCTAAGGATTCTCCGAACATAAAAATTCCTTAAAACTAACAATCGTCATCTTGAAAATCGTTGGGAAATCGAATAAAACAATGCACGATTGTTTTATTGGTTAAGTTAACAAAAACAGCCTTAACGTACAAACTCCTCGAGCTATTAAAACTATTGTTAAGATTGGAATCAACACCTACGGACACTTCTCCTTACGTTCTCCGCAAGAATCTCGGTTCGAGAAAAAAAGAAAAGATCGAAACCGAGCTGAATGCACCTGTCCAGCTCTCCCATTGGCGAGCTGAACACATCTGTCCAGCTAGCCAATGGGCGAGGTGACCAGACCTGTGACTAGCTCGCCCATTGGCGCTCTGGCCACACATGTAACCAGCTCGCCCGTTGGCAAGCTGAACACATCTGTCCAGCTCGCCAACGGGTGAGCTGACCACACATGTAACAAGCTCGCCTGTTGGCGAGCTGAACACATCTGTCCAGCTCGCCAACGGGCGAGCTGACCACACATGTAACCAGCTCGCCCGTGGGCGAGCTGAGTTAAACCATCTATGCCCCTCGAAGCGATCGTACTCTTAACCGTGATCGGAACGTCTTTCGGTTTGTCTTAATCCACCTTACCGATTGAGTTTTACAATAAAAACTGTAAAAGGCGTGTTTTTAGTAAAACCTCGAGTAAATCGTATAAACGGTAACGGTTAAACGAAACACCAAACATTGCCAAACTATACGATGAAGTCGAGATGTTTTTATTAAAAACCGCAAAAGACGCGTTTTCTCGTAAAACGACGAGTAAATCGTATAAACCGGCAATAGTTAAACAAAACACTGAACATTGCCAAACTATGCGATTAACTCGAGATCTTTTATAGCTTTCTCGTAATTTGAGATATTTTATAACTATGCAATCAACAGTTAACCGAAAAAGAGGGGTTTTCTCGTAAAACGACGAGTAAATCGTATAAACCGGCAATAGTTACACGAAACACCGAACATTGCTAAACTATAAAAAGTCACTAAAAACGCGTTTTCTCGTAAAACCTCTAGTAAATCATATAAAACAGCAACGGTTAAATGAAACACCGAACATTGCCAAACCATACGATTAATTCGAGATGTTTAGTTAAAAACGGCATCGTATCAAGAAACGATCTTGTTTAAAGTCACAAAACGGGTAAATCGTAAAACGGCCCAAAAGGTCCTAAAACGTGATAAAGGCCCACTCAAGACTTTGAATAGGGTCACACCCAAAGATACAATGACAGTTTTCCTATTATCCGTGTGGGAACTGAAATCCACACTGTCGATTTTCCGTCAAATATGGAAACTTAGGATGAAACCCTAATTTTCCCGAGGTCCTGGATCTCTGCGGAAATCACTAAAACAAACAAAATTAACAGTATATGGATGAATAACGAAGAACAAAGAATAAAGAATTTGTGTGAAATCTTTTATTGAATAAGAAATTGACAACTGTTACAAGGAGAATTGAAGAACTTAGACGTCAAAATGTTCTAACGATCAGGTAGATAGTCTAAATGCTAAATCCTAAATTCCTAAGCTAACAGCCGCCTTTTTAGGTCCGATTTTCGTCCCCCTCCTCTTCCCTATGCTTCTGGCTTATATACTCCTTTCCCAAGCGTCTCAATCTTTCAATTTTTCCCGGATTCGAGTTTATCGGGATACTTCCTTTTATCTCCATCCTTCCTTTCTTCCCGCTGAAATCTTCTATTTATCTTCAAACTTGCCTTTTATTTCCCTTCTGCGAATAACCGTCAAAACGTTATCGTATCTTCGGGTTTGATTTCGTTAATATCACGAGATGGGTTTTTATCGTGTTTTAGGACCTTTCGGGCCGTTTTTACGATAAAACCGTTTTTCGATTATATACAAGATCGTTTCCTGATCCGGTGCCGTTTTTTTACGATTTTCTCGACGTTTTTTATTAAAAACACTTTTTTATGATCTTATCGAAAAATCTCGGATAAATCGTATAGTTTAAGCGATGTTCGGTGTCTTGCTTAACCGTTATCGTTTTATACGATTTCTTCGAGTTCTTTTTGAGAAAGCCGAGTTTTACAGTTTTTATCGTAAAACTCGAACGATAAGTCGGATCGAGACGAAACAAGAGACATTTCGGCCGTGGTTCAGAATGCGACCATGTCGAAGGGCATAAGTTTTGAATCGGGGATGCGGGAGATTGAGGCTCGGGATGGTCGGTTCAGCGTACGGAGAATCGAGCCGGTCAAGTCCAGCTGTCCAAGGAGCTTCTAGTTCGCCAGCAGGCAAACTAGTCAGGGTGTTCCTAGTTTGCTTGCTGGCGAACTAAGCCGAGCTGGCTTAGTTNGGCTTAGTTCGCCAGCAGGCAAACTAGTCGTGACTAGTTCGCGTTTTGCGGCGGTTACGGTTTTTTTGCGGTTTTGTAAAACGATTCTCGAGTTTTATAAAACGGTTGTTCGATTTTTTATAAAACGATCGTCGAGTTTTATAAAACGATTCTCGAGTTCTATAAAACGATTCTCGAGTTTTATAAAACTATCGTCGAGTTTTATAAAACGATTCTCGAGTTTTATAAAACGATTCTCGAGTTTTATAAAACGATTCTCGAGTTTTATAAAATGATTTTCGAGTTTTATAAAACGATTCTCGAGTTTTCTAAAATGATTCTCGAGCTTTAATAAATGAGTTTTGCGGAAAGTAATGATTCCATTTTTACAGAAGTTATCGTAGACGTTGATTTCGAGATTACGGTTTTCGACACCAACAGTTAGGCCCCCAGCCCGCAATTTCTTGAGGAAATTTTGCGGGCAGATGGAGTTAGCTTTTAATCGGAATCTACGGCTGAGATTTTTCTCATTACGAGGGAGAGCTATCTTTTTCTATAAGTATTGGATCATTACTTCTCATATCTTCCACCTCTAAAATTTCTCTCCAACTTCTCTCTAGGAAAATTTTCAAGATGTCTTCTTCCCAAGGTGATCAACAAAACTGTGAGGTCCCATCCGGTGACAACCCTACGGCACACCCGCAGGACGCTCCGATTTCCGAGTTTCTCTTGTTTCAAGATGAGATGGACCGTAGCGATGCTGAGGAAGACGCTGTGTCGAACGATGTACCCCCGGTAGATCCATCCGTCCTTGCGAGAGAGGTCAAGGCTATTTTGGACGAAACGACGGATACGGTAGCAGACTCCTCGACGGGCGCTGCTATTGAACCGTCGGGTGCGCCTGCTGTTTCGTCCCTCCTTGCAGCCGAAAACGTTGTTATTTCTGCTGAGGTCGGAATAACTGTAGCTCCCACCATGGTAGAGTCGGTCGTGTCTCCAACCGTGGTCAAACCGGTTGCGGCTCTTACCGCCGTTGAATCAGTTACGACTCCTGCCGCAGTTGAACCGGCTGCAGCTCCTACTGCGGCTGATCCAGTCAAGATTCTGGGGCCTCCTGCTCCGGCCGAGAGGGTGATTGTCCTGGGACTTCCGACGCTTAGCGCGACGCTGCCTGCTTCAGCAAAAGGCCGCAAGAGAACTCGTCCGAACCCTGATGCTCCCACGAGAAAGAGAGGCGTGAAAGGTTCGGAGACCGGAGCTTCGTCTAGCAAGGCGCCGAGCTTGATGTTGATGTCGCATCAACGTACCAAGGTACAGGTTTGCAAACATACGTTTTAAAGAATATATTCGTAGCTGACCATCTTTCTTGGTTTTTCTAGTTTGTTTCGTTGATCGATGGGAAGATCAAAGAGTGTGGGTCCGAAGTTGAGCGTTTAGCCAAGGAATTGGCCGAATCGCACGAGAGGTCAGCTCAGCTTGAGGGGAAACTGAAGGTGATAGAAGATGTGCGTTCCGCGGAGGTGTCTCGATTCGAGGCTCGGATTAGCGATCTGGAGCGCGATCTTGGAAAGACCGCGGTCTCTCTGATCAAAGCGAAAGATGAAAAGAAATCCAAGGCTTCAGAGCTGCGCAGACTTCAACGCAAGATGAAGAGTTTCGAGGAATCGGCTGTCCGTGTGACTGAAAGATCTATTCCTGTCGAGGGAAGTGATTCCGACCCGACTCTTGCTGCCGAACACGTACCTCAGCCTGATGCGGACAAGAGTGACGACCCGGAGGTTACTGTCCAGGGTGGAGGTAATGCGATGGATGAGGATGAGGCTCCAAGTGCGGAGGATGTTTGAAGTCGTAGTCTCATACGAGACTTTTAAAAGTTGGATTTTTATGTATTTGGCCGAGTACGGCTTTTGTACTTGTTCGGGACTGGCCTTTATGGCTTTGAATCCCTTGTTGCTTTTGGCAACTTCTTATTTTCGTAATGGAAAATCAGTTTTTATTTAAACCTTCTGTTTTGAGTTGATATTGCGGGAGGTCCACGAGTTGTCGTCTCGCATTCCGTTCCCTTAGTCGATCGCCTTGTTCGTGTGCCTGTTTTAGGTTGTTTAGCAAATCGAGTGAGCGTTTAGATATAGACGAAGAGACATGCCTTTAGGATCTCGATTCATGCCTTGAGACGTTAGCAACCAGTGTGCTGGGTTTAGGGCAAGACCTAGGTTTACTTTCAGATTGAGGCTACGCGATGACTAGTCGGCTTTTGTTTTGCCTGTTGCGATTTTAACCTGATTCCATACCGATTTAGAATCCGCGATAGGTTCTCGGCTTATACGGTTCGTTTGGTTGGAACCGAGCATCTCACCGGGAACAATTTGTAAGTTGCCCGGAAGTGCTGATAAAAAATTTGGATTTCTTTTATAGCGCTATTACCCTTGTGTCGGGTGTTCGAGAGCTATCTCTGCAAGATAACTTAAGTTTGTTTAAGACTGTTGCGAGTTTGTTGTGATCAGCAACAAACTATTTTTAAGCGATAGATGTTTACGTAGTTTGGCGTTCGAAAAGGATACGTATGTTAAGGAGTTTATTGTTTTTGAAGAGGAACGTTTTTCCGAACATTGGCGACGTCTCGCTATATTCAGAATTTTGTTTTTTCTTTCGATGCGTTTGCTGAAAAAGTTTGAGAATTTTCGAGTTTTGAAATTTTGGAGTATACGACTATATGTATACTCACCTACTCCCCCCATTTTGAACGAGGGGGGACAGCTGGTCTTGTCTTGCGACAAAATGCCTACGTACCCTTTCGAGGGGATCAAGCTGTCTCGTAGTTCAGTGTTATGTGGGCGTGCCGCCTAGTGATAGTATTTTTTGAGGTGCATTGCGTTCCAAGATCTGGGAATTTTGACGCCCTGCATGTTTGCGATTTCGTATGCTCCGGGTCGGACTACTTTTCTGACCTTGTATGGTCCTTCCCATTTTGCTCCCAGTTTACCAGCGTTTCGTTCTGCGGTGTTCTGGAAGACTTTCCGTAAGACTAGTTCGCCTTCGTGGAATCTGAGGCTGCGTATGTTTGCGTTATAGTATTTTGCGGCCGCTTGCTGATAGTTTTGAATTCGAACGAGTGCCTGATCCCGCCGTTCGTTAATCAAATCGAGTTCGTCGAGAAGCATTAAGGTATTTGCCTCTTCTCTTTCTGGGAGCAGTCTTCTGCGTACTCCCGGAAATTCGGCATCCGCGGGAATCATGCATTCCGTCCCATATACGAGGGAAAAAGGAGTTTCGCCTGTTGCTCGCCTCGGGGTTGTGCAATGTGACCATAAAACTCCTTCGAGTTCTTGGCCCACTTTCCCTTCTTGGCGTAAAGGCGTTTCTTGAGACCGTCGAGGATAGTTTTATTAATAGTCTTGGCTTGTCCGTTTCCTTGAGGATATCTTGGAGTCGATTTTGTCAATCGTATTTACCATTTTTCGCAGAAAGCTTCGAATCTAGTCGAGATAAATTGGGATCCATTATCCGTCACGATTTCGTATGGTACTCCATGTCTACAGACTATGTTTTTCCATACGAAACTTTCTACCTGGGAGTCTTTGATGCTTGCGTAAGAGTCGGCTTCGACCCATTTAGAGAAGAAGTCGGTCAGAACAAGAAGGAAGCGTTTTTGTT